>JAFCGX010000034.1:0-76765 GCA_019023105.1 Diglossa brunneiventris
CGAATTTCAGGAGCCAGCCGGCCACTCCCGGCCACAGGCCCCAAACACAAACCTCGGCCCTTTTCCCTGGCAAAGAAAACTCACCAGCCCTGGTTATTAATGGCAGATTGCAGGAGTCCCCTTGGCACTGTCAAACCAGCCCGATTTGCCACTGGTGCCAGCTTGGGTCTGGGAACAATCCTGAAATCACCGAATTTCAGGAGCCAGCCAGCCACTCCCTGCCACAGGACCCCAAACACAAACCTCGGCCATTTTGCATGGCAAAAAAACTCACCAGCCCTGGTTCTCATGGCAGATTGCAGGAGTCCCTTGGCACTGTCAAACCAGCCCGAGTTGCCACTGGTGCCAGCTTGGGTCTGGGAACAATCCTGAAAATCACCGAATTTAAGGAGCCAGCCGGCCACTCCTGGCTACAGGACACCAAAAATAAACCTCGGTCCATAACATAGCCAAAGATCGCAGCAGCCCTGGCTCTTAAGACAGATTGCAGGAGTCCCTTGGCACTGTCAAACCAGCCCGAGTTGCCACTGGTGCCAGCTTGGGTCTAGGAACAATCCTGAAAATCACCGACTTCAGGAGCCAGCCGGCTACTCCCGGCCACAGGACCCCAAACACAAGCTCGGCCCTTTTCCCTGGCAAAGAAAACTCACCAGCCCTGGTTATTCATGGCAGATTGCAGGAGTCCCTTGGCATTCTCAAAACCAGCCCGAGTTGCCAATGGTGCCAGCTTGTGTCTGGGAACAATCCTGAAAATCACCGAATTTCAGGAGGCAGCCGGCCACAGGACCCCCAAACCAAACCTCGGCCATTTTGCATGGCAAAGTAACCTCACCTGCCCAGGTTTTTGATCGCAGATTGAAGGAGTCCCTTGGCACTGTCAAACCAGCCGTGTTCCCACTGGTGCCAGCTTGGGTCTGGGAACAATTTTGAAAATCCACGAAATTCCGGAGACAGCCGGCCACTCCCGGCCACAGGACCCCAAACACAAACCTCGGCCATTTTGCATGGCAACGAAACCTCACCAGCCATGGTTATTCATGGCAGATTTGTGAAGTCCCTTGGCACTCTGAAAACAGCCGGAGTTGCCGATGGTGCCAGCTTGGGTCTGGGAACAATTTTGAAATCACCGAAATTCAGGAGCCAGCCGGGCACTCCCGGCCACAGGACCCAAACACAAACCTCGGCCATTTTGCATGGCAAAAAAACTCACCAGCCCTTGTTCTCCATGCCAGATTGCAGGAGTCCCTTGGCACTTTCAAACCAGCCCGAGTTGCCACTGGTGCCAGCTTGGGTCTGGGAACAATTTTGAAAATCAACGAATTTCAGGAGCCAGCCGGCCACTCTCTGCCACAGGACCCCAAACACAAACCTCGGCCTTTTCCCTGGCAAAGAAACTCACCAGCCTGGTTATTAATGGCAGATTGCAGGAGTCCCTTGACACTCTCAAACCAGCCCGAGTTGCCAATGGCGCCACCTTGGGTCTGGGAACAATCCTGAAAATCACCGAATTTCAGGAGCCAGCCGGCCACTCCCTGCCACAGGACCCCAAACACAAACCTCAGACATTTTGCATGGCAAAAAAACTCACCAGCCCTGGTTCTTCATGGCAGATTGCAGGAGTCCCTTGGCACTGTCAAACCAGCCCGAGTTGCCAATGGCGCCAGCTTGGGTCTGGGAAGAATTTTGAAAATCACCGAATTTCAGGAGCCAGCCGGCCACTCCCGGCCACAGGACCCCAAACCAAACCTCGGCCCTTTTCTATTTTATTTTCCAATTTCCTGCAATACCTAGATATTACAGTAATCGGTTTACACAACTATATCTACATTAAAATAACACATTTTAACATTTACATTGCAACAGCATCTATCTCTTATTATCCATGTGATCACAACACAAAACAAGACCTCAAATGTCCCATTATTACTATTGGTGGCACACCTAATTCCACGTGTCTTGATTGGAGAAAATCAGGTCCCGACCGCCCTGTGGCTTCACCTGGCATTCTCAGCATCACCAACGCTGCCTCCCCCACTCCGTCCCCGTGGGTCACAGTTGCCCTGGGCACTTCACAGCAATACTTCTACACTACAGTAATCATCCAACAGTTACATTACATGTCCATCCCCTCCAGGGCTTTTCCTGAAGCACACAGCCAGGAGCATCTGCAGCTAAACCAGCAGCGATCCAATGAAGGATATTGCTGCTGAACTGCTACAGAGCCTGGCATGTCCACAGGCTTCAGAGTCCATCCTCTTGTTGTGATTCTCCAACCCTCTCCTGGGGACTATCCTCCTCTCCATCCCCTCCAGGGGAACTCACCATCTTTTCAGCAGCCATCTCCTGGTCTTCACAGCAGCCTTCTTCTCCTGCATCTTGCAGTCTTCTCCTGGTCCGTGCAGTCTTCTCCTGCAGTCTTCCTGAGTTTTGCAGCCGCCATCTCCTGCTCTCCACAGCAGCCACCTCCTGGTTCTCAATTTGCAGCAGCCATCTCCTGCAGTCTTCCTGGGTTTTGCAGCAGGCAGCCAGCCATCGCTACTCGCAGTTTCTCCCAGCCCTTGCAGCTTCTCTCTTGCTGTCTTCTCCTGGCAATTGCAGTCATCTGACTACTACACAGACTCCAGCATTTATCCCACTCGTTCTACATTACTTACAGGTGTGGTTCTTAATTGGCCCCAGCTGAAACTCATTGGGCAATAAGATTACATAATGTGCCCCCTTAGAATTCTCCCTACACTTTCCCCGGGTAATGAAAACCCACCAGAACCAGATCTTGATGGCAGATTGAATTAGTCCCTCAACACTGTCAAACCCCCCGAGTTGCCACTGGTGCCAGCTTGGGTCTGGGAACAATCCTGAAAATCACCGAATTCAGGAGCCCGCCGCCCACTCCCGCAGACAGAGGACCCCAAACACAAACCTCGCCCTTTACCCTGGCAAAGAAAACTCAACAGCCCTGGTTATTAATGGCAGATTGCAGGAGTCCCTTGGCACTCTCAAAACAGCCGAGTTGCCAATGGTGCCAGCTTGGGTCTGGAACAATCCTGAAAATCACCGAATTTAAGGAGCCAGCCGTCCACTCCTGGCTACAGGACACCAAAATAACCTCGGTCCATAACATAGCCATAAATCTCAGCAGCCCTGGTTCTTGATGGCAGATTGCAGGAGTCCCTTGGCACTTTCAAACCAGCCCGAGTTGCCACTGGTGCCAGCTTGGGTCTGGGAACAATCCTGAAATCACCGAATTTCAGGAGCCAGCCGGCCACAGGACCCCAAACACAAACCTCGGCCATTTTGCATGGCAAAGAAACCTCACCTGCCATGGTGTTTTATCGCAGATTGCAGGAGTCCCTTGGCACTGTCAACCAGCCCGAGTTGCCATGGTGCCAGCTTGGTCTGGAAACAATTTTGAAAATCACCGAATTTCAGGAGCCAGCCAGCCACTCCTGGTCACAGCACCCCAAACAAAAACCTCGGCCATTTTACATGGCAAAAAAAATCAGCAGCCCTGGTTATTCATGGCAGATTGCAGGAGTCCCTTGGCACTGTCAAACCAGCCCGTTGTTCCACTGGTGCCAGCTTGGGTCTGGGAACAATTTTGAAAATCACCGAATTCAGGAGCCAGCCGGCCACTCCCGGCCACAGGACCCCAAACACAAACCTCGGCCATTTTCCATGGCAAAGAAAACACACAAGCCTGATCCTTCATGGCAGATTGCAGGAGTCCCTTGGCCTGTCAAACCAGCCCGAGTTGCCCACGGTGCCAGCTTGGGTCTAGGAACAATTTTGAAAATCACCGAACTTCAGGAGCCAGCCGGCCACTCCCGGCCACAGGACCCCAAACACAAAACTCGGCCCTTTTCCCTGGCAAAGAAAACTCACCAGCCCTGGTTATTAATGGCAGATTGCAGGAGTCCCTTGGCACTGTCAAATCAGCCCGAGTTGCCACTGGTGCCAGCTTGGGTCTGGGAACAATCCAAAAATCACCGAATTTCAGGAGCCAGCCGGCCACTCCCGGCCACAGGACCCCAAACACAAACCTCGGCCCGTTTTTCTATTTTATTTTCCACTTTCCTGCAATACCTAGATATTACCGTAATTGGTTTACACACTATATCTACATTAAAACACATTTTAACAGTTAATTTCAACAGCATCTACTCTTCTAGGCCTGTGGTCACAACACAAACAAAGACCTCAAATGTCCCATTATTACTAGTTGGTGGCACACCTAATTCCAGTGTCTTGATTGGCAGAAAATCAGGTCCAGACCGCCCTGTGGCTTCCACCTGGCACTTTCAGCATCACAAATGCTGCCTCCCCCAACTTCCGTCCCCGTGGGTCACAGTTGCCCTGGGCACTTCACAGCAAACTTCTACACTACAGTAATCATTCAACAGTTTACATTACATGTCCATCCCTCCAGGGGCTTTTCCTGAAGCACACAGCCAGGAGCATCTGCAGCTAAACCAGCAGCGATCCAATGAAGGATATTGCTGCTAAACTGCTACAGAGCCCTGGCATTGCCACAGGCTTCGAGTCCTCCTCTTGTTGTGATTCTCCAACCCTCTCCTGGGACTTCCTCCTCTCCATCCCCTCCAGGGGAACTCACCATCTTTTCAAGCAGCCATCTCCTGGTCTTCACAGCAGCCTTCTTCTCCTGCATCTTGCAGTCTTCTCCTGGTCCGTGCCAGTCTTCCTCTCCTGCAGTCTTCCTGAGTATTGCAGGCCGCCATCTCCTGCTCTCCACAGCAGCCACCTCCTGGTTCTCAATGCAGCCTCTCCTGCAGTCTTCCTGGGTTTTGCAGCAGCCATCCAGCTCTACTCACAGTTTCTCCCACCCCTTGCAGCCTTCTCTTGCAGTCTTCTCCTGGCAATTGCAGTCCCTGACTACTACACAGACTCCAGCATTTATCCCACTCGTTCTACATTACTTACAGGTGTGGTTCTTAATTGGCCACCAGCTGAAACTCATTGGGGCATAAGATTACATAATGTGCCCCCTTAGAATTCTCCCTACACTTTCCCTGGCATGAAAACCCACCACCAGAACCAGATCTTGATGGCAGATTGAAGGAATCCCTCAACACTGTCAAAACACCCCCAAGTTGCCACTGGTGCCAGCTTGGGTCTGGGAACAATCCTGAAAATCACCCAATTTCAGGAGCCAGCCGGCCACTCCCGGCCACAGGACCCCAAACACAAACCTCGGCCATTTTGCATGGCAAAAAAACTCAACAGCCCTGGTTCTTCATGGCAGATTGCAGGAGTCCCTTGGCACTGTCAACCAGCCCGAGTTGCCACTGGTGCCAGCTTGGGTCTGGGAACAATTCTGAAAATCACCGAATTTAAGGAGCCAGTCGGCCACTCCTGGCTAGAGGACCCCAAAAATAAATCTCGGTCCATAACATAGCCATATAAATCAAAGCAGTCATGGTTCTTGATGGCAGATTGTAGGAGTCCCTTGGCCCTGTCAAACCAGCCCGAAGTGCCACGGTGCCAGCTTGGGTCTGGGAACAATTTTGAAAATCACCGAATTTAGGAGCCAGCCGGCCACTCCCGCCACAGGGCCCGAACACAAACCTCGGCCCTTTTCCCTGGCAAAGAAAACTCACCAGCCCTGGTTATTAATGGCAGATTGCAGGAGTCCCTTGGCACTGTCAAACCAGCCCGAGTTGCCAATGGTGCCAGCTTGGGTCTGGGAACAATCCTGAAAATGACCGAATTTCAGGAGCCAGAAGGCCACAGGACCCAAACACAAACCTCGGATATTTTGCAAGGCAAAAAAACTCACCAGCCTGGTTTTTAAGGCAGATTGCAGGAGTCCCTTGGCACTGTCAAACCAGCCCGAGTTGCCACTGGGTGCCAGCTTGGGTCTGGGAACAATTTTGAAAATCACCGAATTTCAGGAGCCAGCCGGCCACTCCCGGCCACAGGACCCCAAACACAAACCTCGGCCATTTTCCATGGCAAAAAAACTCACCAGCCCTGGTTCTTCATGGCAGATTGCAGGAGTCCCTTGGCACTGTCAAACCAGCCCGAGTTGCCACTGTTGCCAGCTTGGGTCTGGGAACAATTTTGAAAATCACCGAATTTCAGGAGCCAGCCGGCCACTCCGGCCACAGGACCCAAACACAAACCTCGGCCCTTTCCCTGGCAAAGAAAACTCACCAGCCCTGGTTTTAATGGCAGATTGCAGGAGTCCCTTGGCACTGTCAAAACAGCCCGAGTTGCCACTGGTGCCAGCTTGGGTCTGGGAACAATCCTGAAAATCACCGAATTTCAGGAGCCAGCCGGCCACTCCCGGCCACAGGACCCCAACACAAACCTCAGCCTTTTCCATGGCAAAAAAACTCACCAGCCCTGGTTATTAATGGCAGATTGCAGGAGTCCCTTGGCACTGTCAAACCAGCCCGAGTTGCCACTGGTGCCAGCTTGGGTCTGGGAACAATTTTGAAAATCACCGAATTTCAGGAGCCAGCCGGCCACTCCTGGCTACAGGACACCAAAAATAAACCTCGGTCCATAACATAGCCATAAAATCTCAGCAGCCCTGGTTCTTGATGGCAGATTGCAGGAGTCCCTTGGCACTGTCAAACCAGCCCGAGTTGCCACTGGTGCCAGCTTGGGTCTGGGAACAATCCTGAAAATCACCGAATTTCAGGAGCCAGCCGGTACTCCCGGCCACAGGACCCCAAACACAAACCTCGGCCATTTTCCATGGCAAAAAACTCACCAGCCCTGGTTCTTCATGGCAGATTGCAGGAGTCCCTTGGCACTGTCAAAACAGCCCGAGTTGCCACTGGTGCCAGCTTGGGTCTGGGAACAATCCTGAAAATCACCGAATTTCAGGAGCCAGCCGGCCACTCCTGGCCACAGGACCCCAAACACAACCCTCGGCCATTTTGCATGGCAAAAAAAACTCACAGCCCTGGTTCTCCATGGCAGATTGCAGGAGTCCCTTGGCACTGTCAAACAGCCCGAGTTGCCACTGGTGTCAGCTTGGGTCTGGGAACAATCCTGAAAATCACCGAATTTCAGGAGCCAGCCGGCCACTCCTGGCCACAGGACCCCAAACACAACCCTCGGCCCTTTTGCATGGCAAAAAAACTCACCAGCCCTGGTTCTTGATGGCAGATTGCAGGAGTCCCTTGGCACTGTCAAACTACCCCGAGTTGCCACGGTGCCAGCTTGGGTCTGGGAACAATTCTGAAAATCACCGAATTTCAGGAGCCAGCCGGCCACTCCTGGCCACAGGACCCAAACACAAACCTCGGCCCTTTTCCTGGCAAAGAAAACTCACCAGCCCTGGTTCTTGATGGCAGATTGCAGGAGTCCCTTGGCACTGTCAAACCAGCCCGAGTTGCCACTGGTGCCAGCTTGGGTCTGGGAACAATCCTGAAAATCGCCAAATTCCAGGAGCCAGAAGGCCACTCGAAGACACAGGACCCGAAACACAAACCTTGGCCCTTCTCCCTGGCAAAGAAAACTCACCAGCCCTGGTTCTTCAAAACAAATTGCAGGAGTCCCTTGGCACTGTCAAACCAGCCCGAGTTGCCACTGGTGCCAGCTTGGGTCTGGGAACAATTTTGAAATCGCCGCATTCCAGGACCCAGCCGGCCACTCTAAGCCACAGGACCCCAAACACAAACCTCGGCCCTTTTCCCTCGCAAAGAAAACTCACCAGCCCTGCTTCTTGATGGCAGATTGCAGGAGTCCCTTGGCACTCTCAAACTAGACCGAGTTGCCACTTGTGCCAGCTTGGGTGTGGGCACCATCCTGAAAATCCCTGAATTTCAGGAGCCAGCCGGCCACTCCTGGCCACAGGACTCCAAACACAAACCTCGGCCCTTTTCTATTTTATTTTCCACATTTCCTACAATACTTATATATTACAGTAATCGGTTACACAAGTATATCTACATTAAAATAAGACATTTTACCAGTTACATTACAACAGCATCTATCTCTTCTTGTCGAGGTGGTCACAACACAAAACAAAGACCTTCAATATCCCATTATTACTAGTTGGTGGCACACCTAAGTCCAGGTGTCCTGATTGAAGAAAATCAGGTCTGGACCGCCTTGTGGCTTCCACCTGCCACTCTCAGCATCACCAACGCTGTCTCCCCCACTCCGTCCCAGTGGGTCACAGTTGCCCTGGGCACTTCACAGCAATACTTCTACACTACAGTACACATTACAACAGTTACATTACAGTGTCCATCCCCTCCAGGGGCTTTTCCTGAAGCACACAGCCAGGAGCATCTGCAGCTAATCCAGCAGCGATCCAATGAAGGATATTGCTGCTAAACTGCTACAGAGCCCTGGCATGTCCACGGGCTTCAGAGTCCATCCTCCTGTTGTGATTATCCAGCCCTCTCCTGGGGTCTACCCTCTTCTCCATCACCTCTAGGGGAAATCACCATCTTTTCAGCAGCCATCTCCTGGTCTTCACAGCAGCCTTCTTCTCCTGCATCTTGCAGTCTTCTCCTGGTCCTTGCAGTCTTCTCTTGCAGTCTTCCTGAGTTTTGCAGCAGCCATCTCCTGGACCCGCAGCAGCCATCGCCTGGACTCCACAGCAGCCATCTCCTGCAGTCTTCCTGGGTTTTGCAGCAGCCATCCAGCTCTACTTGCAGTCTTCCCCCGGCCCTTGCAGCCTTCTCTTGCAGACTTCTCCTGGCAATTGCAGTCATCTGACGACTACACAGACTCCAACATTTATCCCAATTGTTCTACATTACTTACATGTGTGGTTCTTAATTGGCCCCCCAGCTGCAACTCATTGGGCAATAAGATGACAAAATGTGCCCCCTTAGAATTCTCCCTACACTTTCCCCTGGCAATGAAAACTCACCAGCACCAGATCTTGATGGCAGATTGCAGTAGTTCCTCGGCAGGGACAAAGCAGCCCGAGTTGCACCTGGTGCCAGCCTGGGTCTGAATAGCACCCTGAAAATCGCCAAATTTCAGGAGCCGGCCGGCCACTCCGGGCCACAGGACACAAAACAGCAACATCGGCCCTTTGCCCAGGAAAAGACAACTCACCAGCCCCGGTCCTTGTTGGCAGATTGCAGGAGTCCCTTGGCACTGTGCAACCAGCCTGAGTTGCCCCTGGCGCCAGCTTGGGTCTGGGAACAATCCTGAAAATTGCCGAATTTCAGGAGCCAGCCAGCCACTTTCGGCCACAGGACCACAAACACAAACCTCGGCCCTTTTCCCTGGAAAGGTGTCTTGGTTTAGAGCAAAATTTGGGAGAGAGTCCCCAGAGGGGCTCTGGTAGGAAGATAAATTCAATCGGCCCCTCCCCCCCACAACCGGTCCGGGAGAAAATACCTCCTTGGAGAAAAGTGGAAAAAAACTGTTTATTGAACAATAGAACCTAAACAATATTAAACAATAAAACCCCTTGCCGCTCTAAAAGGGATGACAAACTGAGAAACCCCCTGTCCCCGGGTTGCAGCCCGGCTCACTCAGTCTCTGATCAGCTCTCCTGGTGCTGGAATTTGTCGCAGGCCAGGCCCGGCCCGGTGGCCACAGGTGCAGCTGCCGGTGCTCCCCTGGGTGTTCAGTCCAGAACAGGTTCCAAGAGGTCCAAAGAGAAGGAAAAAAAAAAAAACCACAGTCCAGGGACTCTTCTTTGCCTCAGCCAGCTAAAACTAACTAGAAGCAAACGGAGAGCTCTCTGTCCTGCTGTCTGTTCATCAACAGACAAACACAGTTCAGGAGGAATGCGGGGGAGTAAGTGCAGTGTCTCAGAGAAAGAAAAAAACCGTGTACTTCTTCTCTGCCCCCCTTCACTCTCTGCAACAAGTCTTAAAGGGGCAAAACTTATCATTATTCAGCATAAACAAATGAGACGATTTGGGGATAAAAGCATCATATAGTCAACCCAGGACATTCCACCCCTTATCCCCATATTGTCTGCTTACTACTAAAACTAATATAAATTCTAACCCTACAAACACATATATTATACATCCATTATACAGCTATACACAGACAATGGTAACAGCATTCAGCAAACAGTGTTATTTACACATAGGTCTCACCCAACAATCAGATCTCCCTGAGGTACACATCGTGTTCTCCCATCTTTTTGCATTATCCACCATGTGCAACTTGGTCCCTGAGCAAAAACAACCCCACGAATGGGTTTGTCTGTATTCGAGGCAGAATTAATCCAAACTGTCTTCTCTAACAAACCTCTGACATGTACCACTGGGACTTTGTCTCCATCTACTCTATGCAAAGGCTCAGATTGGGCAGGGCCCACTCGGTTAGTAGAGCCTCGGCTGTTAACTAACCAGGTGGCTTTTGCCAGATGCTGCTCCCAGTTTTTGAAAGATCCCCCACCTAATGCTTTCAATGTGGTTTTTAACAGTCCGTTGTACCTCTCCACTTTGCCTGCAGCTGGTGCATGGTAGGGAATGTGGTACACCCACTCAATGCCATGTTCCCTGGCCCAGGTGTTGATAAGGCTGTTCTTGAAATGAGTCCCGTTGTCTGACTCAATCCTCTCAGGGGTACCATGTCTCCACAGAATTTGCTTTTCCAGGCCCAGGATGGTGTTACGGGCAGTGGCATGAGGTACAGGGTAGGTTTCCAACCATCCAGTGGTGGCTTCCACCATGGTCAGCACGTAGCGCTTGCCCTGGCGTGTCTGGGGCAGTGTGATGTAGTCAATCTGCCAGGCCTCCCCATAGTTGTACTTGGACCACCGCCCACCATACCACAGGGGCTTCAATCGCTTGGCCTGTTTGATGGCAGCACACGTCTCACAGTCATGAATAACTTGAGAAATACCGTCTATGGTTAAATCTACTCTTCGGTCTCGTGCCCACTTATAGGTGGCATCCCTGCCCTGGTGGCCTGAGGCATCATGGGCTCATCGAGCTAGAAATAACTCTCCTTTATGTTGCCAATCTAAGTCTATCTTTGACACCTCTATCTTTGCAGCCTGGTCTACTTGCTCATTGTTTTGGTGCTCCTCATTAGCTCTACTCTTGGGGACATGAGCATCCACATGGCGGACCTTCACAGGCAGCTTCCCGACCCTGGTAGCAATGTCTTTCCACTCATCAGCAGCCCAAATTGGTTTTCCTCTACGCTGCCAGTTGGCCTCTTTCCACCTCTCCAGCCATCTCCACAGAGCATTGGCTACCATCCATGAATCAGTGTAAAGGTAGAGCTTTGGCCACTTCTCTCTCTCAGCAATGCCCAGGGCCAGTTGAACAGCTTTGAGTTCAGCAAGTTGGCTTGATCTACCTTCTCTTTCAGTGGCCTCTGCGACCTGTCGTGTGGGGCTCCATACGGCTGCTTTCCACTTCCGGTTCATTCCCACAATGCGGCAAGAACCATCCATAAAAAGAGCGTATCGTGTATCTTCTGCTGGCAGCTGGTTGTATGGTGGAGCTTCTTCAGCCCGTGTCACTTCTTGTTCTCCTTCATCAGCAAGACCAAAGTTTTCACTTTCTGGCCAGTTTGTAATTATTTCTAGAATCCCAGGGCGATTCAGCTTTCCAATACGGGCATGCTGTGTGATAACAGCAATCCATTTGCTCCATGTAGCACTGGTGGCATGGTGCGTAGAGGGAACCTTTGCTTTGAACATCCACCCCAGCACTGGTAGTCGGGGTGCCAGGAGGAGTTGTGTTTCAGTGCCAATCACCTCTGAGGCAGCCTGGACTCCTTCATAGGCAGCCAAGATTTCTTTCTCTGTTGGAGTGTAGTTGGCTTCAGACCCTCTGTAGCTTTGACACCAAAATCTCAGTGGTCGGCCTCGAGTCTCCCCAGGCACCTTCTGCCAAAGGCTCCAGGACAAGCCATGGTTCTTGGCTGCAGAGTAGAGCACGTTCTTAACCTCTGGTCCTGTCCTGACTGGGCCAAGGGCTGCTGCATGGGCAATCTCCTGCTTGATCTGTGCAAAGGCTTGTTGCTGCTCAGGGCCTTAGTGGAAAGGGTTCTTCTTACGGGTGACTAGGTAGAGAGGGCTCACGATCTGACTGTACTCAGGAATGTGCATCCTCCAAAAACTTATAGCGCCTAGGAATGCTTGTGTTTCTTTCTTGCTGGATGGTGGAGACATTGCTGTGATCTTGTTGATGACATCGGTGGGGATCTGACGCCGGCCGTCTTGCCACTTCACTCCCAGAAACTGGATCTCTTGAGCAGGTCCTTTGACTTTGCTCTTCTTAATGGCGAAGCCAGCTTTTAGGAGAATCTGGATGATTTTCTCCCCTTTTCTCGAACACTTCTGCTGCTGTCTTCCCCCACACAATGATGTCATCGATATATTGCAGATGTTCTGGAGCCTCACCCTTTTCCAGTGCAGCCTGGATCAGTCCATGGCAGATGGTGGGGCTGTGCTTCCAGCCCTGGGGCAGTCGATTCCAGGTGTACTGCACGCCTCTCCAGGTGAAAGCAAACTGAGGCCTGCATTCTGCTGCCAGAGGAATGGAGAAAAATGCATTGGCAATGTCTATAGTGGCGTGACCACCTTGCTGCCTTGGACTCCAGCCCGTACTGGAGTTCCAGCATGTCCGGCCCAGCAGCGCTCAGCGGTGGAGTCACTTCATTCAATGCACGATAGTCCACAGTCAATCTCCATTCTCTTTCAGATTTACGCACAGGCCAAATGGGGCTGTTGAAGGGTGAGTGGGTCTTGCTGACCACCCCTTGGCTCTCCAGTTCACGGATCATTTTGTGGATGGGGATCACAGCATCTCGATTTGTTCGGTACTGTCGGCGGTGCACTGTTGAGGTAGCAATCGGCACTCGTTGCTCTTCCACCTTCAGGAGTCCTGCTGCAGATGGGTTTTCTGACAGTCCAGGCAAGGTGTTCAACTGCTTGACACCCTCTGTCTCTACAGCAGCTATTCCAAATGCCCATCTGAGTCCCTTTGGGTCTTTGAAATACCCACTTCTGAGAAAGTCTATGCCTAAAATGCATGGGGCCTCTGGGCCAGTCACAATAGGGTGTTTCTTCCACTCGTTTCCAGTCAGGCTCACCTCAGCTTCCACCAAAGTGAAATCCTGTGATCCCCCTGTCACACCAGCAATAGAAACAGACTCTGTCCCCACATGTCTCGACGGAATTAATGTACATTGAGCACCAGTATCAACCAAAGCTTTATACTCTTGTGGTTCCAATGTGCCAGGCCAACGAATCCACACAGACCAGAAAACACGATTTTCCCTAGCCTCTACCTGGCTAGAGGCAGGGCCCCTCTAAGCCTGGTTATCCTTCTTTCCCTGGGCATATGCCTTGGACGTTCCTTCAAGGGGATCGGACATGTCATCATCCTCATACCTGCCAGTTCGGCTACGGGCAACTGGAGCTGCTTTCCTTTTGGTGGAACTCCCTCTCTCAGCCCTGTCTTCCTTCAGTTCACGCACCCGTCGTGCCAGAACAGCAGCAGATTTTCCATCCCACCTCCTCATGTTTTCTCCACAATCACGCAGGTAGAACCACAGCTCAGCTCGTGGGGTGTACCTTCTCTCGCCATCTGGGAAACGTCTGCCTTGCATACCAGAACCTCTGATCTGTACCGCTGAGATTTGGAGAAGGTCTTCTTTAATCTCCTCTCTGAGCTTCTTGTGGTTCTCCTCTATCTTGTCCTCTAATTTCTGCAGACGTGTTTCTACTGCTGCGATTCTGGCATGTGTTGGGCCATGCACAGCATCTGCATATGCTCGGAGCTTCCTTGCCATATCCAGCACAGTCTCATCCCTCTCATCCCTCTTCATGATGGCTAAGGCAGAAGCGTATTCATGTGGCCCAAGTCGCACAAGTTTTCGCCACATCACAGACGTGCATGGTACCAAGTCTGGGTTCCTAGTTGTTACATCATCTGAGAAGATAATCTCTGCCACTGCCATTTCTCTTAGGCGTTGGATCCCTTGCTCTATGGTCTTCCACTGTGTCTGCTGCATATAAAGATCATCTGCACACAGGTATCTTTGTGCAACACTTTCCAAGACCCGTGCCCAGAGGCTGTGGGGATTAGCCCCCCTCATCATTCCTTGGTCGATGACAGGATCCTGTGACAGGGATCTCAAATGCCTCGCTTCAGTGCTATCTAGAATTGTGGCCTCACCTGCAGCATCCCAGAGACGGACCAACCAACTAATTATGGATTCATCAGGTCGTCGGGTGTAATCCTTCCGTAGTCCACGAAGGTCCTTCAGGGAAAAGGACTCAATATTTGCATCGGATCTTGCACCTGCTGCTTTGACTCCTGATTTTGTGTCAGGAGGCATTGAGGTTCCTTCTTCTGTATCATCATCCTCATCATCCGCTGGTCGGTTGGTTTTGTCCGTACATTTCTCACTTCTAGTACTGGTAGCAACAGCCATTGGTTTAGCTGCTGGCTTAGGCTCACTATCTGGTTTGGCTGCTGGCTTCGAGCCTGGGGTGCTGGCTGCAGCCTGAGTGACTGGGATAGCTGATTTATCTCCCTGCCCCCCTGCTTCTGTCTGCTGCCCTACAGTATCTAACAGAGTGCGATAAGCATAGGCCAGGGCCCAGCTAATTGCAATGAGCCTTTTCTCGTTTGAATCGTCATGGCACTTCTCATTTAGGTATTTCCCCACTTCAGCTGGGTTCTGAATTTGCTCTCGTGGAAAATCTCAGCCTACAGGATCAGAAAATTCCTTCAGGGTTTGGTCTATATTTTCCCATTCTCCACACCACTCAGGATTTTTCACGCCTGCATCTGCTTCTGGTTCAGGGGTCTCACCAACTCCTCTGGATATCTCAGCTTTCATTCTGGAGAAGCTGCAGACTATATAGAGGAAGCTTACCAGATTAAATACCAGAAAGATGGTCTCTTTAACACTCAGGGGAAACTGAACATTCTCAAACAGTGACATAACAGCTTCAAAGGAAAAGAAGGAAAAGAAAGGCTGTAAAGTCTTATTCCCGGTTCCTCCTCCAACAAACTGGGTGCAATTACTAATAAATTCCCAAAACATACTACCAGAACTGGGATGCAGGGTAGGACGAAACATATTGTAAACAGATGCCAGCATCTTTATAAACGCCCTATAAATCATTATCACCAAGGCCAGCACAAGGGCTATTCCAATCCGAGCCTCTCTACCGTAAAAATTACGTATTATGGACAATAATCCTAGAGACCAGAAAGGTATTGAAATCTCAAAGAGGTCTAGAGACCAGAACCACATGAAGGCCTCCACTCCAAGAGATGTTACCAATTCTAGCAGCATGGCTACTGACCGCTTTAACTCACTAGCTAGTGAGCACAACCAACACACACAATAAGCTTTTTTCTACTTTCTCGAGCCTCACGTTTGGGCGCCAAGATTGTATATGTCTTGGTTTAGAGCAAAATTTGGGAGAGAGTCCCCAGAGGGGCTCTGGTAGGAAGATAAATTCAATCGGCCCCTCCCCCCCACAACCGGTCCGGGAGAAAATACCTCCTTGGAGAAAAGTGGAAAAAAACTGTTTATTGAACAATAGAACCTAAACAATATTAAACAATAAAACCCCTTGCCGCTCTAAAAGGGATGACAAACTGAGAAACCCCCTGTCCCCAGGTTGCAGCCCGGCTCACTCAGTCTCTGATCAGCTCTCCTGGTGCTGGAATTTGTCGCAGGCCAGGCCCGGCCTGGTGGCCACAGGTACAGCTGCCGGTGCTCCCCTGGGTGTTCAGTCCAGAACAGGTTCCAAGAGGTCCAAAGAGAAGGAAAAAAAAAAAAAACACAGTCCAGGGACTCTTCTTTGCCTCAGCCAGCTAAAACTAACTAGAAGCAAACGGAGAGCTCTCTGTCCTGCTGTCTGTTCATCAACAGACAAACACAGTTCAGGAGGAATGCGGGGGAGTAAGTGCAGTGTCTCAGAGAAAGAAAAAAACTGTGTACTTCTTCTCTGCCCCCCTTCACTCTCTGCAACAAGTCTTAAAGGGGCAAAACTTATCATTATTCAGCATAAACAAATGAGACGATTTGGGGATAAAAGCATCATATAGTCAACCTAGGAAAAAAAGAAAACTCACCAGCCCTGGTTTTTATTGCAGATTGCAGGAGTCCCTTGGCAGTGTGCAACCAGCCCGAGTTGCCCCTGGTGCCAGCTTGGGTCTGGGCACCATCCTGAAAATCGCCAAATTTCAGGAGCCAGCCGGCCACTCCCGGCCACAAGAACCCAACGAAAAACCTCGGCCCTTTCCAGTGGCAAAAAAACTCACCAGCCCTTGTTATTTTGGCAGATTGCAAGAGTCCCATGGCACTGTCAAACCAGCCCGAGTTGCCACTAGTGTCAGCTTGGGTCAGGGAACAATCCTGAAAATCGCCGAATTTCAGGAGCCAGCCGGCTGCCGCCGGCCAAAGGGCCGCAAACACAAACCTCGGCCCTTTTCCCTGGCAAAGAAAACTCACCAGCCCCGGTTCTTGATGGCAGATTGCAGGAGTCCCCTGGCACAGTGCAACCAGCCCGAGTTGCCACTGGTGCCAGCTTGGGTCTGGGCACAATCCAGAAAATCACTGAATTTCAGGAGCCAGCCGGCCCCTCCCAGCCACAGGACCCCAAACACAAACTCCGGCCCTTTTCCCTGGCAAAGAAAACTCACCAGCCCTGGTTCTTCATGGCAGATTGCAGGAGTCCCTTGGCATTGTCAAACCAGCCCGAGTTGCCCCTGGTGCCAGCTTGGGTCTGGGCACCATCCTGAAAATCACCGAATTTCAGGAGCCAGCCGGCCCCTCCCGGCCACAGGACCCCAAACACAAACCTCAGCCCTTTTCCCTGGCAAAAATCTCAGCATGTTGTATTAAACACGTTTACAACAATATTTATACATTACAATAATGCATTTTAACAGTACACACAATACAACAATACTTCTATATTACAGCAATACATTACAACTTACACATTATAACAGTTATATTACTACAGCATCTATCTCTTCTTGTCGAGGCAGTCATAACACAAAGCAAAGACTTCAAATGTCCTATTATTACTAGTTGGTGGCTCACCTACTTCCAGGTGTCTTGATTAGAGAAAATCAGGTCCGGACCTCCTTGTGGCTTCCACCTGCCACTCTCAGCTACACCAACGCTGCCTCCCCCACGCTGTCCCAGTGGGTCACAGTTGCCCTGGGCACTTCACAGCAATACTACTCTACAGCAAACATTAAACCATACTTATATATTACAGTGTCCATCCCCTCCAGCGGCTTTTTCTGAAGCACACAGCCAGAAGCATCTGCAGCTAATCCAGCAGCGATCCAATGAAGGATATTGCTGCTAAATTGCTACGGAGCCCTGGCATGTCCACAGGCTTCAGAGTCCATCCTCTTAGGATTCTCCAACCCTCTCCTGGGGTCTACCCTCCTGGGGTCTATCCTCTTCTGGGATTATTCATCCCCTCCAGGGGAACTCACCATCTTCTCCTGGGACTCTCCTGGTCCTCGCAGTAGTCTTCTTCTCCTTGTAGCAGTCTTCTCCTCTCAGTCCTCACAGCCTTCTTATTGCAGCAGTCTTCTCCTCATAGTCCTCGCAGCCTTCTGACTCCTTCAGTTAATCTCACACTTTTATGCCAGTTGCTCTTGTTAATTACAGATGTTTCTAATCTCTAGTAAAAGGCCCCAGCTGCAACTCATTGGGGGATAAGATTACATACTGTGCCCCCTTACAATTCTCCCTACATCAGCATTCCCGGTTCTTGATGGCAGATTGCAGGAGCCTCTGGGCACTGTCAATCCAGCCCGAGTAGCCACTGGTGCCAGCTTGGGTGTTGGAACAATTTTGAAAATCACCAAATTTCAGGAGCCGGCCGGCCGCTCCTGGCCACAGGACACCAAAAAGAAACCTCGGCCCTGTTCATTGGCAAAAAAACTGAGCAGCCCCGGTCCTTGATGGCAGATTGCAGGAGTCCCTTGGCACTGTCAAGTCTGTCCGAGTTGCCAATAGTGCCAGCATGGTTCTGGGAACAATTATGAAAATCACCGAATTTCAGGAGCCAGCCGGCCACTCCCAGCCACAGGACCCCAAACACAAACCTCGGCCCTTTTCCCTGGCAAAGAAAACTCACCAGCCCCGCTTCTTCATGGCAGATTGCAGGAGTCCCTTGGCACTGTCAAACCAGCCCGAGTTGCCACTTGTGCCAGCTTGGGTGTGGGAACCATCCTGAAAATCACTGAATTTCAGGAGCCAGCTGGCCCCTCCCGGCCACAGGACCCCAAACACAAACCTCGGCCCTTTTCTATTTTATTTCCCACATTTACAACAATACTTATCTATTACAGTAATCGGTTACACAACTATATCTACATTAAAATAAGACATTTTAACAATTACATTACAACAGCATCTATCTCTTCTTGTCGAGGTGGTCACAACACAAAACAAAGACCTCCAATATCCCATTATTACTAGTTGGTGGCACACCTAAGTCCATGTGTCTTGATTGGAGAAAATCAGGTCCAGACCGCCTTGTGGCTTCCACCTGCCACTCTCAGCATCACCAACGCCGCCTCCCCCACTCCGCCCCAGTGGGTCACAGTTGCCCTGGGCACTTCACAGCAATACTTCTACACTACAGTAATCATTACAACAGTTACATTACAGTGTCCATCCCCTCCAGGGGCTTTTCCTGAAACACACAGCCAGAAGCATCTGCAGCTAATCCAGCAGCGATCCAATGAAGGATATTGCTGCTAAACTGCTACAGAGCCCTGGCATGTCCACGGGCTTCAGAGTCCATCCTCTTGTTGTGATTCTCCAACCCTCTCCTGGGGTCTATCCTCTTCTCCATCCCCTCTAGGAGAACTCACCATCTTTTCAGCAGCCATCTCCTGGTCTTCACAGCAGCCTTCGTCTCCTGCATCTTGCAGTCTTCTCCTGGTCCTTGCAGTCTTCTCTTGCAGTCTTCCTGAGTTTTGCAGCAGCCATCTCCTGGACCCGCAGCAGCCATCGCCTGGACTCCACAGCAGCCATCTCCTGCAGTCTTCCTGGGTTTTGCAGCAGCCATCCCGCTCGACTTGCAGTATTCCCACGGCCCTTGCAGCCTTCTCTTGCAGACTTCTCCTGGCAATTGCAGTCATCTGACTACTACACAGACTCCAACATTTATCCCAATTGTTCTACATTACTTACATGTGTGGTTCTTAATTGGCCCCCCAGCTGCAACTCATTGGGCAATAAGATTACAAAATGTGCCCCCTTAGAATTCTCCCTACACTTTCCCCTGGCAATGAAAACTCACCAGCACCAGATCTTGATGGCAGATTGCAGTAGTCCCTCGGCAGGGACAAAGCAGCCCGAGTTGCACCTGGTGCCAGCCTGGGTCTCAATAGCACCCTGAAAATCGCCAAATTTCAGGAGCCAGCGGGCCACTCCGGGCCACAGGACACAAAACAGCAACATCGGCCCTTTGCCCAGGAAAAGACAACTCACCAGCCCAGGTCCTTGATGGCAGATTGCAGGAGTCCCTTGGCACTGTGAAACCAGCCCGAGTTGCCAGTAGTGCCATCTTGGGTCTGGGACTATTTCGAAAATCACCGAATTTCAGGAACCAGCCAGCCACTCGCCGACACAGGTCCCCAAACACAAACCTCGGCCCTTTTCCCTGGCAAAGAAAACTCACCAGCCCTGGTCCTTCATGGCAGATTGCAGGAGTCCCTTGGCACTGTAAAACCAGCCCGAGTTTCCTCTAGTGCCAGCATCGGTCTGGGACCAATTTTGAAAATCACCGAATTTCAGGAGCCAGATCGCGCCTCCTGGCAACAGGACCCCAAGCACAAACCTCGGCCCTTTCCCCTGGCAAAGAATACTCAGCAGGCCTGATTCTTCATGGCAGATTGCAGGAGTCCCCTGGCACTGTCAAACCAGCCCGTGTTGCCCCAGGTGCCAGCTTGGGTCTGGGAACAATTTTGAAAATCACCGAAATCCAGGAGCCAGCTGGCCACTCCTGGACCCCGGACACCAAAAAGAAACCTCGGCCCTTTTCCCTGGCGAAAAGGCTCACCAGCCCTGGTTTATGAGGCCAGATTGCAGGAGTCCCCTGGCACTGTCAAACCAGACCGAGTTGCCCCTGGCGCCAGCTTGGGACTGGGAACAATCCTGAAAATCGCCGAATTCCAGGAGCCAGCCGGCCACTTCCGGCCACAGGACTCCGAACAGAAACCTCGGCCCTTTTCAGTGGCAAAGAAAATTCACCAGCCCTGGTTCTTGATGGCAGATTGCAGGAGTCCCTGGGAACTGTCAAAACAGCCCGAGTCTCCACTAGTGCCAGCTTGGGTCTCGGAACAATTTTGAGAATCACCGAATTTCAGGAGCCAGCCGGCCACTCGCAGACACAGGAACCCAAACAAAAACCTCGGCCCTTTTCCCTGGAATAGAAAACTCAGCAGCCCCGGTTATTATGGCAGATTGCAAGACTCCCTTGGCACTGTCAAACCAGCCCGAGTTTCCACAGTTGCCAGCATGGGTCTGGAAACACTCCTGAAAATCACCGAATTCCAGGAGCCAGCCGGCCACTCCCGTCCAAAGGGCCCCAAACACAAACCTCGGCCCTTTTCCCTGGCAAAGAAAACTCACCAGCCCTGGTTCCTGATGGCAGATTGCAGGAGTCCCTTGGCACTGTCAAACCAGCCCGAGTTGCCACTGGTGCCAGCTTGGGTCTGGGAACAATCCTGAAAATCGCCGAATTTCAGGAGCCAGGCGGCACCACCCGGCCACAGGACCCCAAACACAAACCTCGGCCCTTCTCCCTGGCAAAGAAAACTCACCAGCCCTGGTTCTTGATGGCAGATTGCAGGAGTCCCTTGGAACTGTCAAACCAGCCCGAGTCTCCACTTGTGCCAGCTTGGGTCTGGGAACAATTTTGAAAATCACCGAAATCCAGGAGCCATCTGGCCACTCAAGGACCCCAGACACCAAAAAGAAACCTCGGCCCTTTTCCATGGCAAAAAGACTCACCAGCCCTGGTTTATGAGGCCAGATTGCAGGAGTCCCCTGGCACTGTCAAACCAGACCAAGTTGCCCCTGGCGCCAGCTTGGGACTGGGAACAATCCTGAAAATCGCCGAATTCCAGGAGCCAGCTGGCCACTTCCGGCCACAGGACCCCGGACACAAACCTCGGCCCTTTTCAGTGGCAAAGAAAATTCACCAGCCCTGATTCTTCATGGCAGATTGCAGGAGTCCCCTGGCACTGTCAAACCAGCCTGAGTTGCCACTGGTGCCAGCTTGGGTCTGGGAACAATTTTGAAAATCACCGAATTCCAGGAGCCAGAAGGCCACTCGAACACACAGGTCCCCAAACTCAAACCTCGGCCCTTTCCCCTGGAAAAGAAAACTCACCAGCCCTGGTCATTCATGGTAGATTGCAGGAGTCCCTTGGCACTGTCAAACCAGCCCAAGTTCACACCTGTGCCAGCTTGGGTCTGGGAACAATCCTGAAATCGCCGAATTTCAGGAGCCAGGCGGCACCACCCGGCCACAGGACCCCAAACACAAACCTCGGCCCTTTTTCCTGGCAAAGAAAACTCACCCGCCCTGGTTCTTGATGGCAGATTGCAGGAGTCTCTTGGCACTGTCAAACTACCCCGAGTTGCCACTGGTGTATGCTTGGGTCTGGGAATAATTCTGAAAATCACCGAATTTCAGGAGCCAGCCGGCCACTCCCGGCCACAGGACTCCAAACACACACCTCAGCCCTTTTCCCTGGCAAAGAAAACTCACCAGCCCTGGTTCTTGATGGCAGATTGCAGGAGTCCCTTGGCACTGTCAAAGTAGCCTGAGTTGCCACGGGTGCCAGCTTGGGTCTTGGAACAATCCTGAAAATCGCCGAATTCCAGGAGCCAGAAGGCCACTCGAAGACACAGGACCCGAAACAAAAACCTCGGCCCTTTTCCTGGAAAAGAAAACTCACCCGCCCTCGTTCTTGATGGCAGATTGCAGGAGTCCCTTGGCACTGTCAAACCAGCCCGAGTTGCCCCTGGTGCCAGCTTGGGTCTGGGCACCATCCTGAAAATCGCCAAATTTCAGGAGCCAGCCGGCCACTCCCGGCCACAAGAACCCAACGAAAAACCTCGGCCCTTTCCAGTGGCAAAAAAACTCACCAGCCCTTGTTATTTTGGCAGATTGCAAGAGTCCCATGGCACTGTCAAACCAGCCCACTAGTTGCCACTAGTGTCAGCTTGGGTCAGGGAACAATCCTGAAAATCGCCGAATTTCAGGAGCCAGCCGGCTGCCGCCGGCCAAAGGGCCGCAAACACAAACCTCGGCCCTTTTCCCTGGCAAAGAAAACTCACCAGCCCCGGTTCTTGATGGCAGATTGCAGGAGTCCCCTGGCACAGTGCAACCAGCCCGAGTTGCCACTGGTGCCAGCTTGGGTCTGGGCACAATCCAGAAAATCACTGAATTTCAGGAGCCAGCCGGCCCCTCCCAGCCACAGGACCCCAAACACAAACTCCGGCCCTTTTCCCTGGCAAAGAAAACTCACCAGCCCTGGTTCTTCATGGCAGATTGCAGGAGTCCCTTGGCATTGTCAAACCAGCCCGAGTTGCCCCTGGTGCCAGCTTGGGTCTGGGCACCATCCTGAAAATCACCGAATTGTGTTTGGGGTCCTGTGGCCGGCCCCTCCCGGCCACAGGACCCCAAACACAAACCTCAGCCCTTTTCCCTGGCAAAAATCTCAGCATGTTGTATTAAACACGTTTACAACAATATTTATACATTACAATAATGCATTTTAACAGTACACACAATACAACAATACTTCTATATTACAGCAATACATTACAACTTACACATTATAACAGTTATATTACTACAGCATCTATCTCTTCTTGTCGAGGCAGTCATAACACAAAGCAAAGACTTCAAATGTCCTATTATTACTAGTTGGTGGCTCACCTACTTCCAGGTGTCTTGATTAGAGAAAATCAGGTCCGGACCTCCTTGTGGCTTCCACCTGCCACTCTCAGCTACACCAACGCTGCCTCCCCCACGCTGTCCCAGTGGGTCACAGTTGCCCTGGGCACTTCACAGCAATACTACTCTACAGCAAACATTAAACCATACTTATATATTACAGTGTCCATCCCCTCCAGCGGCTTTTTCTGAAGCACACAGCCAGAAGCATCTGCAGCTAATCCAGCAGCGATCCAATGAAGGATATTGCTGCTAAATTGCTACGGAGCCCTGGCATGTCCACAGGCTTCAGAGTCCATCCTCTTAGGATTCTCCAACCCTCTCCTGGGGTCTACCCTCCTGGGGTCTATCCTCTTCTGGGATTATTCATCCCCTCCAGGGGAACTCACCATCTTCTCCTGGGACTCTCCTGGTCCTCGCAGTAGTCTTCTTCTCCTTGTAGCAGTCTTCTCCTCTCAGTCCTCACAGCCTTCTTATTGCAGCAGTCTTCTCCTCATAGTCCTCGCAGCCTTCTGACTCCTTCAGTTAATCTCACACTTTTATGCCAGTTGCTCTTGTTAATTACAGATGTTTCTAATCTCTAGTAAAAGGCCCCAGCTGCAACTCATTGGGGGATAAGATTACATACTGTGCCCCCTTACAATTCTCCCTACATCAGCATTCCCGGTTCTTGATGGCAGATTGCAGGAGCCTCTGGGCACTGTCAATCCAGCCCGAGTAGCCACTGGTGCCAGCTTGGGTGTTGGAACAATTTTGAAAATCACCAAATTTCAGGAGCCGGCCGGCCGCTCCTGGCCACAGGACACCAAAAAGAAACCTCGGCCCTGTTCATTGGCAAAAAAACTGAGCAGCCCCGGTCCTTGATGGCAGATTGCAGGAGTCCCTTGGCACTGTCAAGTCTGTCCGAGTTGCCAATAGTGCCAGCATGGTTCTGGGAACAATTATGAAAATCACCGAATTTCAGGAGCCAGCCGGCCACTCCCGGCCACAGGACCCCAAACACAAACCTCGGCCCTTTTCCCTGGCAAAGAAAACTCACCAGCCCCGCTTCTTCATGGCAGATTGCAGGAGTCCCTTGGCACTGTCAAACCAGCCCGAGTTGCCACTTGTGCCAGTTTGGGTGTGGGAACCATCCTGAAAATCACTGAATTTCAGGAGCCAGCTGGCCCCTCCCGGCCACAGGACCCCAAACACAAACCTCGGCCCTTTTCTATTTTATTTCCCACATTTACAACAATACTTATCTATTACAGTAATCGGTTACACAACTATATCTACATTAAAATAAGACATTTTAACAATTACATTACAACAGCATCTATCTCTTCTTGTCGAGGTGGTCACAACACAAAACAAAGACCTCCAATATCCCATTATTACTAGTTGGTGGCACACCTAAGTCCATGTGTCTTGATTGGAGAAAATCAGGTCCAGACCGCCTTGTGGCTTCCACCTGCCACTCTCAGCATCACCAACGCTGCCTCCCCCACTCCGCCCCAGTGGGTCACAGTTGCCCTGGGCACTTCACAGCAATACTTCTACACTACAGTAATCATTACAACAGTTACATTACAGTGTCCATCCCCTCCAGGGGCTTTTCCTGAAACACACAGCCAGAAGCATCTGCAGCTAATCCAGCAGCGATCCAATGAAGGATATTGCTGCTAAACTGCTACAGAGCCCTGGCATGTCCACGGGCTTCAGAGTCCATCCTCTTGTTGTGATTCTCCAACCCTCTCCTGGGGTCTATCCTCTTCTCCATCCCCTCTAGGAGAACTCACCATCTTTTCAGCAGCCATCTCCTGGTCTTCACAGCAGCCTTCGTCTCCTGCATCTTGCAGTCTTCTCCTGGTCCTTGCAGTCTTCTCTTGCAGTCTTCCTGAGTTTTGCAGCAGCCATCTCCTGGACCCGCAGCAGCCATCGCCTGGACTCCACAGCAGCCATCTCCTGCAGTCTTCCTGGGTTTTGCAGCAGCCATCCCGCTCGACTTGCAGTATTCCCACGGCCCTTGCAGCCTTCTCTTGCAGACTTCTCCTGGCAATTGCAGTCATCTGACTACTACACAGACTCCAACATTTATCCCAATTGTTCTACATTACTTACATGTGTGGTTCTTAATTGGCCCCCCAGCTGCAACTCATTGGGCAATAAGATTACAAAATGTGCCCCCTTAGAATTCTCCCTACACTTTCCCCTGGCAATGAAAACTCACCAGCACCAGATCTTGATGGCAGATTGCAGTAGTCCCTCGGCAGGGACAAAGCAGCCCGAGTTGCACCTGGTGCCAGCCTGGGTCTCAATAGCACCCTGAAAATCGCCAAATTTCAGGAGCCAGCGGGCCACTCCGGGCCACAGGACACAAAACAGCAACATCGGCCCTTTGCCCAGGAAAAGACAACTCACCAGCCCAGGTCCTTGATGGCAGATTGCAGGAGTCCCTTGGCACTGTGAAACCAGCCCGAGTTGCCAGTAGTGCCATCTTGGGTCTGGGACTATTTCGAAAATCACCGAATTTCAGGAACCAGCCAGCCACTCGCCGACACAGGTCCCCAAACACAAACCTCGGCCCTTTTCCCTGGCAAAGAAAACTCACCAGCCCTGGTCCTTCATGGCAGATTGCAGGAGTCCCTTGGCACTGTAAAACCAGCCCGAGTTTCCTCTAGTGCCAGCATCGGTCTGGGACCAATTTTGAAAATCACCGAATTTCAGGAGCCAGATCGCGCCTCCTGGCAACAGGACCCCAAGCACAAACCTCGGCCCTTTCCCCTGGCAAAGAATACTCAGCAGGCCTGATTCTTCATGGCAGATTGCAGGAGTCCCCTGGCACTGTCAAACCAGCCCGTGTTGCCCCAGGTGCCAGCTTGGGTCTGGGAACAATTTTGAAAATCACCGAAATCCAGGAGCCAGCTGGCCACTCCTGGACCCCGGACACCAAAAAGAAACCTCGGCCCTTTTCCCTGGCGAAAAGGCTCACCAGCCCTGGTTTATGAGGCCAGATTGCAGGAGTCCCCTGGCACTGTCAAACCAGACCGAGTTGCCCCTGGCGCCAGCTTGGGACTGGGAACAATCCTGAAAATCGCCGAATTCCAGGAGCCAGCCGGCCACTTCCGGCCACAGGACTCCGAACAGAAACCTCGGCCCTTTTCAGTGGCAAAGAAAATTCACCAGCCCTGGTTCTTGATGGCAGATTGCAGGAGTCCCTGGGAACTGTCAAAACAGCCCGAGTCTCCACTAGTGCCAGCTTGGGTCTCGGAACAATTTTGAGAATCACCGAATTTCAGGAGCCAGCCGGCCACTCGCAGACACAGGAACCCAAACAAAAACCTCGGCCCTTTTCCCTGGAATAGAAAACTCAGCAGCCCCGGTTATTATGGCAGATTGCAAGACTCCCTTGGCACTGTCAAACCAGCCCGAGTTTCCACAGTTGCCAGCATGGGTCTGGAAACACTCCTGAAAATCACCGAATTCCAGGAGCCAGCCGGCCACTCCCGTCCAAAGGGCCCCAAACACAAACCTCGGCCCTTTTCCCTGGCAAAGAAAACTCACCAGCCCTGGTTCCTGATGGCAGATTGCAGGAGTCCCTTGGCACTGTCAAACCAGCCCGAGTTGCCACTGGTGCCAGCTTGGGTCTGGGAACAATCCTGAAAATCGCCGAATTTCAGGAGCCAGGCGGCACCACCCGGCCACAGGACCCCAAACACAAACCTCGGCCCTTCTCCCTGGCAAAGAAAACTCACCAGCCCTGGTTCTTGATGGCAGATTGCAGGAGTCCCTTGGAACTGTCAAACCAGCCCGAGTCTCCACTTGTGCCAGCTTGGGTCTGGGAACAATTTTGAAAATCACCGAAATCCAGGAGCCATCTGGCCACTCAAGGACCCCAGACACCAAAAAGAAACCTCGGCCCTTTTCCATGGCAAAAAGACTCACCAGCCCTGGTTTATGAGGCCAGATTGCAGGAGTCCCCTGGCACTGTCAAACCAGACCGAGTTGCCCCTGGCGCCAGCTTGGGACTGGGAACAATCCTGAAAATCGCCGAATTCCAGGAGCCAGCTGGCCACTTCCGGCCACAGGACCCCGGACACAAACCTCGGCCCTTTTCAGTGGCAAAGAAAATTCACCAGCCCTGATTCTTCATGGCAGATTGCAGGAGTCCCCTGGCACTGTCAAACCAGCCTGAGTTGCCACTGGTGCCAGCTTGGGTCTGGGAACAATTTTGAAAATCACCGAATTCCAGGAGCCAGAAGGCCACTCGAACACACAGGTCCCCAAACTCAAACCTCGGCCCTTTCCCCTGGAAAAGAAAACTCACCAGCCCTGGTCATTCATGGTAGATTGCAGGAGTCCCTTGGCACTGTCAAACCAGCCCAAGTTCACACCTGTGCCAGCTTGGGTCTGGGAACAATCCTGAAATCGCCGAATTTCAGGAGCCAGGCGGCACCACCCGGCCACAGGACCCCAAACACAAACCTCGGCCCTTTTTCCTGGCAAAGAAAACTCACCCGCCCTGGTTCTTGATGGCAGATTGCAGGAGTCTCTTGGCACTGTCAAACTACCCCGAGTTGCCACTGGTGTATGCTTGGGTCTGGGAATAATTCTGAAAATCACCGAATTTCAGGAGCCAGCCGGCCACTCCCGGCCACAGGACTCCAAACACACACCTCAGCCCTTTTCCCTGGCAAAGAAAACTCACCAGCCCTGGTTCTTGATGGCAGATTGCAGGAGTCCCTTGGCACTGTCAAAGTAGCCTGAGTTGCCACGGGTGCCAGCTTGGGTCTTGGAACAATCCTGAAAATCGCCGAATTCCAGGAGCCAGAAGGCCACTCGAAGACACAGGACCCGAAACAAAAACCTCGGCCCTTTTCCCTGGAAAAGAAAACTCACCCGCCCTCGTTCTTGATGGCAGATTGCAGGAGTCCCTTGGCACTGTCAAACCAGCCCGAGTTGCCCCTGGTGCCAGCTTGGGTCTGGGCACCATCCTGAAAATCGCCAAATTTCAGGAGCCAGCCGGCCACTCCCGGCCACAAGAACCCAACGAAAAACCTCGGCCCTTTCCAGTGGCAAAAAAACTCACCAGCCCTTGTTATTTTGGCAGATTGCAAGAGTCCCATGGCACTGTCAAACCAGCCCACTAGTTGCCACTAGTGTCAGCTTGGGTCAGGGAACAATCCTGAAAATCGCCGAATTTCAGGAGCCAGCCGGCTGCCGCCGGCCAAAGGGCCGCAAACACAAACCTCGGCCCTTTTCCCTGGCAAAGAAAACTCACCAGCCCCGGTTCTTGATGGCAGATTGCAGGAGTCCCCTGGCACAGTGCAACCAGCCCGAGTTGCCACTGGTGCCAGCTTGGGTCTGGGCACAATCCAGAAAATCACTGAATTTCAGGAGCCAGCCGGCCCCTCCCAGCCACAGGACCCCAAACACAAACTCCGGCCCTTTTCCCTGGCAAAGAAAACTCACCAGCCCTGGTTCTTCATGGCAGATTGCAGGAGTCCCTTGGCATTGTCAAACCAGCCCGAGTTGCCCCTGGTGCCAGCTTGGGTCTGGGCACCATCCTGAAAATCACCGAATTGTGTTTGGGGTCCTGTGGCCGGCCCCTCCCGGCCACAGGACCCCAAACACAAACCTCAGCCCTTTTCCCTGGCAAAAATCTCAGCATGTTGTATTAAACACGTTTACAACAATATTTATACATTACAATAATGCATTTTAACAGTACACACAATACAACAATACTTCTATATTACAGCAATACATTACAACTTACACATTATAACAGTTATATTACTACAGCATCTATCTCTTCTTGTCGAGGCAGTCATAACACAAAGCAAAGACTTCAAATGTCCTATTATTACTAGTTGGTGGCTCACCTACTTCCAGGTGTCTTGATTAGAGAAAATCAGGTCCGGACCTCCTTGTGGCTTCCACCTGCCACTCTCAGCTACACCAACGCTGCCTCCCCCACGCTGTCCCAGTGGGTCACAGTTGCCCTGGGCACTTCACAGCAATACTACTCTACAGCAAACATTAAACCATACTTATATATTACAGTGTCCATCCCCTCCAGCGGCTTTTTCTGAAGCACACAGCCAGAAGCATCTGCAGCTAATCCAGCAGCGATCCAATGAAGGATATTGCTGCTAAATTGCTACGGAGCCCTGGCATGTCCACAGGCTTCAGAGTCCATCCTCTTAGGATTCTCCAACCCTCTCCTGGGGTCTACCCTCCTGGGGTCTATCCTCTTCTGGGATTATTCATCCCCTCCAGGGGAACTCACCATCTTCTCCTGGGACTCTCCTGGTCCTCGCAGTAGTCTTCTTCTCCTTGTAGCAGTCTTCTCCTCTCAGTCCTCACAGCCTTCTTATTGCAGCAGTCTTCTCCTCATAGTCCTCGCAGCCTTCTGACTCCTTCAGTTAATCTCACACTTTTATGCCAGTTGCTCTTGTTAATTACAGATGTTTCTAATCTCTAGTAAAAGGCCCCAGCTGCAACTCATTGGGGGATAAGATTACATACTGTGCCCCCTTACAATTCTCCCTACATCAGCATTCCCGGTTCTTGATGGCAGATTGCAGGAGCCTCTGGGCACTGTCAATCCAGCCCGAGTAGCCACTGGTGCCAGCTTGGGTGTTGGAACAATTTTGAAAATCACCAAATTTCAGGAGCCGGCCGGCCGCTCCTGGCCACAGGACACCAAAAAGAAACCTCGGCCCTGTTCATTGGCAAAAAAACTGAGCAGCCCCGGTCCTTGATGGCAGATTGCAGGAGTCCCTTGGCACTGTCAAGTCTGTCCGAGTTGCCAATAGTGCCAGCATGGTTCTGGGAACAATTATGAAAATCACCGAATTTCAGGAGCCAGCCGGCCACTCCCGGCCACAGGACCCCAAACACAAACCTCGGCCCTTTTCCCTGGCAAAGAAAACTCACCAGCCCCGCTTCTTCATGGCAGATTGCAGGAGTCCCTTGGCACTGTCAAACCAGCCCGAGTTGCCACTTGTGCCAGTTTGGGTGTGGGAACCATCCTGAAAATCACTGAATTTCAGGAGCCAGCTGGCCCCTCCCGGCCACAGGACCCCAAACACAAACCTCGGCCCTTTTCTATTTTATTTCCCACATTTACAACAATACTTATCTATTACAGTAATCGGTTACACAACTATATCTACATTAAAATAAGACATTTTAACAATTACATTACAACAGCATCTATCTCTTCTTGTCGAGGTGGTCACAACACAAAACAAAGACCTCCAATATCCCATTATTACTAGTTGGTGGCACACCTAAGTCCATGTGTCTTGATTGGAGAAAATCAGGTCCAGACCGCCTTGTGGCTTCCACCTGCCACTCTCAGCATCACCAACGCTGCCTCCCCCACTCCGCCCCAGTGGGTCACAGTTGCCCTGGGCACTTCACAGCAATACTTCTACACTACAGTAATCATTACAACAGTTACATTACAGTGTCCATCCCCTCCAGGGGCTTTTCCTGAAACACACAGCCAGAAGCATCTGCAGCTAATCCAGCAGCGATCCAATGAAGGATATTGCTGCTAAACTGCTACAGAGCCCTGGCATGTCCACGGGCTTCAGAGTCCATCCTCTTGTTGTGATTCTCCAACCCTCTCCTGGGGTCTATCCTCTTCTCCATCCCCTCTAGGAGAACTCACCATCTTTTCAGCAGCCATCTCCTGGTCTTCACAGCAGCCTTCGTCTCCTGCATCTTGCAGTCTTCTCCTGGTCCTTGCAGTCTTCTCTTGCAGTCTTCCTGAGTTTTGCAGCAGCCATCTCCTGGACCCGCAGCAGCCATCGCCTGGACTCCACAGCAGCCATCTCCTGCAGTCTTCCTGGGTTTTGCAGCAGCCATCCCGCTCGACTTGCAGTATTCCCACGGCCCTTGCAGCCTTCTCTTGCAGACTTCTCCTGGCAATTGCAGTCATCTGACTACTACACAGACTCCAACATTTATCCCAATTGTTCTACATTACTTACATGTGTGGTTCTTAATTGGCCCCCCAGCTGCAACTCATTGGGCAATAAGATTACAAAATGTGCCCCCTTAGAATTCTCCCTACACTTTCCCCTGGCAATGAAAACTCACCAGCACCAGATCTTGATGGCAGATTGCAGTAGTCCCTCGGCAGGGACAAAGCAGCCCGAGTTGCACCTGGTGCCAGCCTGGGTCTCAATAGCACCCTGAAAATCGCCAAATTTCAGGAGCCAGCGGGCCACTCCGGGCCACAGGACACAAAACAGCAACATCGGCCCTTTGCCCAGGAAAAGACAACTCACCAGCCCAGGTCCTTGATGGCAGATTGCAGGAGTCCCTTGGCACTGTGAAACCAGCCCGAGTTGCCAGTAGTGCCATCTTGGGTCTGGGACTATTTCGAAAATCACCGAATTTCAGGAACCAGCCAGCCACTCGCCGACACAGGTCCCCAAACACAAACCTCGGCCCTTTTCCCTGGCAAAGAAAACTCACCAGCCCTGGTCCTTCATGGCAGATTGCAGGAGTCCCTTGGCACTGTAAAACCAGCCCGAGTTTCCTCTAGTGCCAGCATCGGTCTGGGACCAATTTTGAAAATCACCGAATTTCAGGAGCCAGATCGCGCCTCCTGGCAACAGGACCCCAAGCACAAACCTCGGCCCTTTCCCTGGCAAAGAATACTCAGCAGGCCTGATTCTTCATGGCAGATTGCAGGAGTCCCCTGGCACTGTCAAACCAGCCCGTGTTGCCCCAGGTGCCAGCTTGGGTCTGGGAACAATTTTGAAAATCACCGAAATCCAGGATCCAGCTGGCCACTCCTGGACCCCGGACACCAAAAAGAAACCTCGGCCCTTTTCCCTGGCGAAAAGGCTCACCAGCCCTGGTTTATGAGGCCAGATTGCAGGAGTCCCCTGGCACTGTCAAACCAGACCGAGTTGCCCCTGGCGCCAGCTTGGGACTGGGAACAATCCTGAAAATCGCCGAATTCCAGGAGCCAGCCGGCCACTTCCGGCCACAGGACTCCGAACAGAAACCTCGGCCCTTTTCAGTGGCAAAGAAAATTCACCAGCCCTGGTTCTTGATGGCAGATTGCAGGAGTCCCTGGGAACTGTCAAAACAGCCCGAGTCTCCACTAGTGCCAGCTTGGGTCTCGGAACAATTTTGAGAATCACCGAATTTCAGGAGCCAGCCGGCCACTCGCAGACACAGGAACCCAAACAAAAACCTCGGCCCTTTTCCCTGGAATAGAAAACTCAGCAGCCCCGGTTATTATGGCAGATTGCAAGACTCCCTTGGCACTGTCAAACCAGCCCGAGTTTCCACAGTTGCCAGCATGGGTCTGGAAACACTCCTGAAAATCACCGAATTCCAGGAGCCAGCCGGCCACTCCCGTCCAAAGGGCCCCAAACACAAACCTCGGCCCTTTTCCCTGGCAAAGAAAACTCACCAGCCCTGGTTCCTGATGGCAGATTGCAGGAGTCCCTTGGCACTGTCAAACCAGCCCGAGTTGCCACTGGTGCCAGCTTGGGTCTGGGAACAATCCTGAAAATCGCCGAATTTCAGGAGCCAGGCGGCACCACCCGGCCACAGGACCCCAAACACAAACCTCGGCCCTTCTCCCTGGCAAAGAAAACTCACCAGCCCTGGTTCTTGATGGCAGATTGCAGGAGTCCCTTGGAACTGTCAAACCAGCCCGAGTCTCCACTTGTGCCAGCTTGGGTCTGGGAACAATTTTGAAAATCACCGAAATCCAGGAGCCATCTGGCCACTCAAGGACCCCAGACACCAAAAAGAAACCTCGGCCCTTTTCCATGGCAAAAAGACTCACCAGCCCTGGTTTATGAGGCCAGATTGCAGGAGTCCCCTGGCACTGTCAAACCAGACCGAGTTGCCCCTGGCGCCAGCTTGGGACTGGGAACAATCCTGAAAATCGCCGAATTCCAGGAGCCAGCTGGCCACTTCCGGCCACAGGACCCCGGCCACAAACCTCGGCCCTTTTCAGTGGCAAAGAAAATTCACCAGCCCTGATTCTTCATGGCAGATTGCAGGAGTCCCCTGGCACTGTCAAACCAGCCTGAGTTGCCACTGGTGCCAGCTTGGGTCTGGGAACAATTTTGAAAATCACCGAATTCCAGGAGCCAGAAGGCCACTCGAACACACAGGTCCCCAAACTCAAACCTCGGCCCTTTCCCCTGGAAAAGAAAACTCACCAGCCCTGGTCATTCATGGTAGATTGCAGGAGTCCCTTGGCACTGTCAAACCAGCCCAAGTTCACACCTGTGCCAGCTTGGGTCTGGGAACAATCCTGAAATCGCCGAATTTCAGGAGCCAGGCGGCACCACCCGGCCACAGGACCCCAAACACAAACCTCGGCCCTTTTTCCTGGCAAAGAAAACTCACCCGCCCTGGTTCTTGATGGCAGATTGCAGGAGTCTCTTGGCACTGTCAAACTACCCCGAGTTGCCACTGGTGTATGCTTGGGTCTGGGAATAATTCTGAAAATCACCGAATTTCAGGAGCCAGCCGGCCACTCCCGGCCACAGGACTCCAAACACACACCTCAGCCCTTTTCCCTGGCAAAGAAAACTCACCAGCCCTGGTTCTTGATGGCAGATTGCAGGAGTCCCTTGGCACTGTCAAAGTAGCCTGAGTTGCCACGGGTGCCAGCTTGGGTCTTGGAACAATCCTGAAAATCGCCGAATTCCAGGAGCCAGAAGGCCACTCAAAGACACAGGACCCGAAACAAAAACCTCGGCCCTTTTCCCTGGAAAAGAAAACTCACCCGCCCTCGTTCTTGATGGCAGATTGCAGGAGTCCCTTGGCACTGTCAAACCAGCCCGAGTTGCCCCTGGTGCCAGCTTGGGTCTGGGCACCATCCTGAAAATCGCCAAATTTCAGGAGCCAGCCGGCCACTCCCGGCCACAAGAACCCAACGAAAAACCTCGGCCCTTTCCAGTGGCAAAAAAACTCACCAGCCCTTGTTATTTTGGCAGATTGCAAGAGTCCCATGGCACTGTCAAACCAGCCCACTAGTTGCCACTAGTGTCAGCTTGGGTCAGGGAACAATCCTGAAAATCGCCGAATTTCAGGAGCCAGCCGGCTGCCGCCGGCCAAAGGGCCGCAAACACAAACCTCGGCCCTTTTCCCTGGCAAAGAAAACTCACCAGCCCCGGTTCTTGATGGCAGATTGCAGGAGTCCCCTGGCACAGTGCAACCAGCCCGAGTTGCCACTGGTGCCAGCTTGGGTCTGGGCACAATCCAGAAAATCACTGAATTTCAGGAGCCAGCCGGCCCCTCCCAGCCACAGGACCCCAAACACAAACTCCGGCCCTTTTCCCTGGCAAAGAAAACTCACCAGCCCTGGTTCTTCATGGCAGATTGCAGGAGTCCCTTGGCATTGTCAAACCAGCCCGAGTTGCCCCTGGTGCCAGCTTGGGTCTGGGCACCATCCTGAAAATCACCGAATTGTGTTTGGGGTCCTGTGGCCGGCCCTCCCGGCCACAGGACCCCAAACACAAACCTCAGCCCTTTTCCCTGGCAAAAATCTCAGCATGTTGTATTAAACACGTTTACAACAATATTTATACATTACAATAATGCATTTTAACAGTACACACAATACAACAATACTTCTATATTACAGCAATACATTACAACTTACACATTATAACAGTTCTATTACTACAGCATCTATCTCTTCTTGTCGAGGCAGTCATAACACAAAGCAAAGACTTCAAATGTCCTATTATTACTAGTTGGTGGCTCACCTACTTCCAGGTGTCTTGATTAGAGAAAATCAGGTCCGGACCTCCTTGTGGCTTCCACCTGCCACTCTCAGCTACACCAACGCTGCCTCCCCCACGCTGTCCCAGTGGGTCACAGTTGCCCTGGGCACTTCACAGCAATACTACTCTACAGCAAACATTAAACCATACTTATATATTACAGTGTCCATCCCCTCCAGCGGCTTTTCTGAAGCACACAGCCAGAAGCATCTGCAGCTAATCCAGCAGCGATCCAATGAAGGATATTGCTGCTAAATTGCTACGGAGCCCTGGCATGTCCACAGGCTTCAGAGTCCATCCTCTTAGGATTCTCCAACCCTCTCCTGGGGTCTACCCTCCTGGGGTCTATCCTCTTCTGGGATTATTCATCCCCTCCAGGGGAACTCACCATCTTCTCCTGGGACTCTCCTGGTCCTCGCAGTAGTCTTCTTCTCCTTGTAGCAGTCTTCTCCTCTCAGTCCTCACAGCCTTCTTATTGCAGCAGTCTTCTCCTCATAGTCCTCGCAGCCTTCTGACTCCTTCAGTTAATCTCACACTTTTATGCCAGTTGCTCTTGTTAATTACAGATGTTTCTAATCTCTAGTAAAAGGCCCCAGCTGCAACTCATTGGGGGATAAGATTACATACTGTGCCCCCTTACAATTCTCCCTACATCAGCATTCCCGGTTCTTGATGGCAGATTGCAGGAGCCTCTGGGCACTGTCAATCCAGCCCGAGTAGCCACTGGTGCCAGCTTGGGTGTTGGAACAATTTTGAAAATCACCAAATTTCAGGAGCCGGCCGGCCGCTCCTGCCCACAGGACACCAAAAAGAAACCTCGGCCCTGTTCATTGGCAAAAAAAACTGAGCAGCCCCGGTCCTTGATGGCAGATTGCAGGAGTCCCTTGGCACTGTCAAGTCTGTCCGAGTTGCCAATAGTGCCAGCATGGTTCTGGGAACAATTATGAAAATCACCGAATTTCAGGAGCCAGCCGGCCACTCCCGGCCACAGGACCCCAAACAAAATCTCGGTCATTTTGCAGGGCAAAAAAACTCACCCGCCCTGGTTCTTGATGGCAGATTGCAGGAGTCCCTCGGCACCTTAAAACCAGCCCGAGTGTCCAGTAGTGCCAGCTTGGGTCTGGGAACAATCCTGAAAATCGTTGAATTCCAGGAGCCGGCCGGCCACTCCCGGCCACAGGACCCCAACCACAATCCTTGGCCCTTTTCCCTGGCAAAGAATTCTTCCAGCCCTCGTACTTGATGGCATATTGAAGGAGTCCCTTGGCACTGTCAAACCAGCCCGAGTTTCCACTTAAGCCAGCTTGGGTCTGGGAACAATTTTGAAATCGCCGCACTCCAGGAGCCGGCCGGCCACTCTAACCCACAGGACCCCAAACACAAACCTCGGCCCTTTTCCCTGGAGCAGAAAACTCAGCAGCCCGGCTTCTTCATGGCAGATTGCAGGAGTCCCTCGGCACTCTCAAACTAGACCGAGTTGCCACTTGTCCCAGCTTCGGTGTGGGAACCATCCTGAAAATCACTGAATTTCAGGAGCCGTCTGGCCACTCCCGGCCACAGGACCCCAAACACAAACCTCGGCCCTTTTCTCTTTTATTTCCCACATTTCCAACAATACTTTTATATTACAGTAATCGGTTACACAACTATATCTACATTAAAAGAAGACTTTAACAGTTACATTACAACAGCATCTATCTCTTCTTGTTGAGGTGGTCACAACAGAAAACAAAGACCTTCAATATCCCATTATTACTAGTTGGTGGCACACCTAAGTCCAGGTGTCCTGATTGAAGAAAATCAGGTCCGGACCGCCTTGTGGCTTCCACCTGCCACTCTCAGCATCACCAACGCTGCCTCCCCCACTCCGCCCCAGTGGGTCACAGTTGCCCTGGGCACTTCACAGCAATACTTCTACACTACAGTACACATTACTACAGTTCCATTAAAGTGTCCATCCCCTCCAGGGGCTTTTCCTGAAGCACACAGCCAGGAGCATCTGCAGCTAATCCAGCAGCGATCCAATGAAGGATATTGCTGCTAAACTGCTACAGAGCCCTGGCATGTCCACGGGCTTCAGAGTCCATCCTCCTGTTGGGATTCTCCAACCCTCTCCTGGGGTCTATCCTCTTCTCCATCCCCTCTAGGAGAACTCACCATCTTTTCAGCAGCCATCTCCTGGTCTTCACAGCAGCCTTCTTCTCCTGCATCTTGCAGTCTTCTCCTGGTCCTTGCAGTCTTCTCCTGCAGTCTTCCTGAGTTTTGCAGCAGCCATCTCCTGGACCCGCAGCAGCCATCGCCTGGACTCCACAGCAGCCATCTCCTGCAGTCTTCCTGGGTTTTGCAGCAGCCATCCAGCTCTACTTGCAGTCTTCTCCCGGCCCTTGCAGCCTTCTCTTGCAGATTTCTCTTGGCAATTCCAGTCATCTGACTACTACACAGACTCCAACATTTATCCCACTTGTTCTACATTACTTACTGGTGCGGATCTTAACTGGCCCCCCAGCTGCAACTCATTGGGCAATAAGATTACAAAAGGTGCCCCCTTAGAATTTTCCCTACACTTTCCCCTGGCAATGAAAACTCACCAGCACCAGATCTTGATGGCAGATTGCAGTAGTCCCTCGGCAGGGACAAAGCAGCCCGAGTTGCCACTGGTGCCAGCTTGGGTCTGAATAGCACCCTGAAAATTACCAAATTTCAGGAGCCAGCCAGCCACTCCGGGCCACAGGACACAAAACAGCAACATCGCCCCTTTGCCCAGGAAAAGACAACTGACCAGCTCCGGGCCTTGATGGCAGATTGCAGGAGTCCCTTGGCACTGCGCAAGCAGCCCGAGTTGCCACTGTTGCCAGCTTTGGTCAGGGAACAATCCTGAAAATCACCGAATTCCAAGTGCCAGTCGGCCACTCACAGACACAGGACCCAAACCACAAACATTGGCCCTTTTCCCTGGCAAAGAAAGCACACCAGCCCTCGTTCTTGATGGCAGATTGCAGGAGTCCCTTGGCACTGCCAAACCAGCCCAAGTTGCCACTGATGCCACCTTGGGTCTGGGTAACATCCTGAAAACCGACGAATTCAGGAGCCAGCCGGCCACTCCCAGCCACCGGACACCAAAAAGAAACCTCGGCCATTTTGCATGGCAAAGAAAACTCACCCGCCCTGGTTCTACATGGCAGATTGCAGGAGTCCCTTGGCACTGTCAAAGCAGCCCGAGTTGCCACTGGTGCCAGCTTGGGTTTGGGCACCATCCTGAAAATCACCGAATTTCAGGAGGCAGGCGGACACATGCGGCCACAGGACCCCAAATCCAAACGTCGGCCCTTTTCCCTGGAAAAGAAAACTCACCCGCCCTGGTTCTTCATGGCAGATTGCAAGAGTCCCTTGGCACTGTCAAACCAGCCCGAGTTTCCTCTAGTGCCAGCATGGGTCTGGGAAAAATTTTGAAAATCACCGAATTTCAGGAGCCAGGCGGCGCCTCCCGGCCACAGCACCCCAAACACAAACCTCGGCCCTTTTCCCTGGCAAAGAAAACTCAGCAGCCCTAGTTCTTCACGGCAGATTGCAGGAGTCCCTTGGCACTGTCAAACAAGCCCAAGTTGCCACAGGTGCCTGCTTGGGTCTGGGAACAATTTTGAAATTCACCGAAATTCAGGAGCCAGCCGGCAACTCCCGGCCACAGGAAGCGAAAAAGAAACCTCGGCCCTTTTCCCTGCCAAAAAAACTCAGCAGCCCTGGGTCTTGATGCCAGATTGCAGGAGTACCTTGGCACTGTGCAACCAGCCCGAGTTGCCACTGCTGCCAGCTAGGGTCTGGGAACAATCCAGAAAATCACCGAATTTCAGGAACCAGCCGGCCACTCCCGTCCACGGGACCACAAACACAAACCTCAGCCTATTTCTGTGGCAAAAATCTCACCCGCCCTGGTTCTTGATGGCAGATTGCAGGAGTCCCTTGGCACTGTCAAAACAGCCTGAGTAGCCCCTTGTGCCAGCTTTGGTCTGCGCACGATCCTGAAAATCGCCGAATTCCAGGAGCCACGCGGACACTCCTGGCCACAGGACCCCAAACACAAACCTCGGCCCTTTTCCCTGGCAAAGAAAACTCACCCGCCCTGGGTTTTATGGCAGATTGCAGGAGTCCCTTGGCACTGTCAAACCAGCCCGAGTTGCCCCTGGTGTCATCTTGGGTCTGGGAACAATTTTGAAAATCACCGAATTTCAGGAGCCAGCCGGCCACTCCCGGCCACAGGACCCCAAACACAAACCTCGGCCCTTTTCCCTGGCAAAGAAAACTCACCAGCCCTGGTTCTTCATGGCAGATTGCAGGAGTACCTTGGCACTGTCAAACCAGCTCGAGTTTAAACTGGTGCCGCTTGGGGCCTGGGAACAATCCTGAAAATTGCCGAATTACAGGAGCCAGCTGGCCACTCCCGGCCACAGAGCCCCAAACACAAACCTTGGCCCTTTTCCCTGGCAAAGAAAATTCACCAGACCCGGATCTTGAAGGCAGATTGCAGGAGTCCCTTGGCACTGTCAAACCAGCCCGAGTCGCCACTGGTGCCAGCTTGGGTCTCGGAACAATCCTGAAAATCGCCAGAATTTCAGGAGCCAGACAGCCACTCCCAGCCACACGACCCCAAACACAAACCTCGGCCCTTTTCCCTGGCAAAGAAAACTCACCAGCCCTGGCTATTATGGCAGATTGTAGGAGTCTGATGGCACTGTCAAACAAGCCCAAGTTGGCACTGGTGCCAGCCTTGGTCTGGGAGGCATCCTGCGTATTGCGGAATTTTAGGAGCCGGCCGGCCACTCCCGGCTCCAGGACCCTGAACAGCAATCTCGGCCCTTTTCCCTGGAAACAAAACTCACTAGCCCCGGTTACAGTTGGCAGATTGTAGGAGTCTTCTGGCAATGTCAAACCAGACCAAGTTTGCACTGGTGCCAGCTTGGGTCTGGGAGGCATCCTGCGTATTGCGGAATTTAAGGATCCGGCCGGCCACTCCCGGCCACAGGACCCTCCACAGCAATCTCGGCCCTTTTCCCTGGAAACAAAACTAAGCAGCCCTGGTTCTTGATGGCAGATTCTAGGAGTCCCTTGGCACTGTCAAACCAGACCAAGTTGGCACTGGTGCCAGCTTGGGTCTGGGAGGCATCCTGCGTATTCTGGAGTTTCAGGACCCAGTTGGCCAGAGGACCATGAACAGCATTCTCAGCCCTTTTCCCTGGTAACAAAACACACCAGACCCTGTTCCTCATGTCAGATTTTAGGAGTCTGTTGGCACTGTCAAAGCAGCCCAAGTTGGCACTGAGCCAGCTTGGGTCTGGGAGGCATAATGCATATTGCGGAATTTCAGGAGCCAGCCGGCCACTCCAGGCCACAGGACCCTGCACAGCAATCTCGGCCCTTTTCCCTGGAAACAAAACTCACCAGCCCCGGTTCCTGATGGCAGACTGTAGGAGTCCGTTGGCACTCTCAAACCAGCCCAAGTTGGCACTGGTGCCAGCTTGGGTCTGGGCGGCCTCCTCCATAATGCGGAATTTTAGGAGCCTGCCCGCCACAGGACCCTGAACAGTTGTCTCGGCTCTTTTCTCTGGAAACAAATCTCACCAGCCCCGGTTCCTGATGGCAGATTGTAGGAGTCCGTTAGCACTGTCAAACCAGCCCAAGTTGGCAATGGTGCCAGCTTGGGTTTGGGAGGCATCCTGCGTATTGCGAAATTTCAGGAGCCAGATGCCCACTCCGGGCCACAGGACCCTGAACAGCAACCTCAGCCCTTTTCCCTGGAAACAAAACTCACCAGCCCTGGTAACTGATGGCAGATTTTAGGAGTCCGTTGGCACCGTCAAACCAGCCTAAGTTGGCACTGGTGCCAGCTTCGGTCTTGGAGGCATCCTGCCTAGTGCGGAATTTCAGGAGCCAGCCCGCCACAGGACCCTGAACATCAATCTCGGCCCTTTTCCCTGGAAACAAAACTCAGCACACCCGGTTCCTCATGGCAGATTGTAGGAGTCCGTTGGCACCGTCAAACCAGCCCAAGTTGGCACTGCTGCCAGCTTGGGTCTGTGAGGCATTCTGCGTATTGCGGAATGTCAGGAGCCAGCCAGCCAGTCCCGGGATCGGGACCCTTAACAGCAATCCCTGCCCTTTTCCCTGGAAACAAAACTCACCAGCCCCGGTTCCTTATGGCAGATTGTAGGAGTCCGTTGGCACTGTCAAACCAGCCCAAGTTGGCACTGGTGCCAGCTTGGGTCTGGGAGGCATCCTGCGTATTGCGGAATTTCAGGTGCCAGCCCGTCACTACCGGCCACAGGACTCTCAACAGCAATCTCCGCCCTTTTCCCTGGAAATATAATTCACCAGCCCCGGTTCCTGATGGCAGATTGTAGGAGTACGTTGGCACAGACAAATTAGCCCAAGTTGGCATTGGCGCCAGCGTCGGCCTGGGAGGCATCCTGCGTATTGCAGAATTTCAGAAGCGAGCCGGCCACAGGACCCTGAACAGCAATCTCGGCTCTTTTCCCTGGAAACAAAACTCACCAGCCCCGGTTCCTGATGACTAATTGTAGGAGTCCGTTGGCACTGTCAAACAAGCCAGAGTTGGCACTGCTGCCAGCGTGGGCCTGGGAGGCATCCTGCGTATTGCGGTATTACCGGAGCCAGCCGGCCGATCCCGGCCACAGGACCGTGAACAGAAATCTCAGCCCTTTTCCCTGGAAACAATACTCACCAGCCCGGTTCCTGATGGCAGATTGTAGGAGTCTGATGGCACTCTCAAACCAGCCCAAGTTGGCACTGGCGCCAGCTTGGGTCTGGGAGGCATCCTGCGTATTGCGGAATTTCAGGAGCCAGCCGGCCACAGGACCCTGAACAGAAATCTCGGCCCTTTTCCCTGGAAACTAAATTCACCAGCCCCCGTTCCTGATGGCAGATTGTAGGAGTCTGTTGGCACTGTAGAACCAGCCCAAGTTGGCACTGGTGCCAGCTTGGGTCTGGGAGGCATCCTGCGTATTGCGGAATTTCAGGAGCCATCCGGACAGAGGACACTGAACAGCAATTTCGGACCTTTTCCCTGGAAACAAAACTCACCAGCCCCGGTTCCTGACGACAGATTGTAGGAGTCCATTGGCACTGTCAATACAGCCCAAGTTGGCACTGCTGCCAGCTTGGGTCTGGGAGGCATCCTGCGTATTGCGGAATTTCAGGAGCCAGCAGGACGCAGAACCCTGAACAGCAATCTCGGCCATTTTCCCTGGAAACAAATCTCACCAGCCCCGGTTCCAGATGCCAGATTGTAGGAGACCGTTGGCACTGTCAAAAGAGCCCAAGCTGGCAATGGTGCCAGCTTGGGTCTGAGAGGCATCCTGCGTACTGCGGAACTTCAGGAGCTAGCCAGCCACTCCCGGCCACAGGACCCTGAACAGGAATCTCGTCCCATTTCCCGGGAAACAAAACTCACCAGCCCCAGTTCCTGATGGCAGATTGAAGAAGTCTGTTGGCACTGTGAAACCAGCCCAAGTTGGCACTGGTGCCAAATTGGGTCTGGGACGCATCCTGCGTATTGCGGAATTTCAGAAGCCAGCTGCCTATTCCAGGCCACAGGGCCCAGAAGAGAATTCTGGGCCCTTTTCCCTGGAAACAAAAGTCCGCAGCCCGGGTTCCTGATGGCAGATTGTAGGAGTCTGTTGGCACTGTCAAACCAGCCACGTTGGCACTTGTGCCAGCTTGGCTCTGGGACGCATCCTGCCCATTGGCGAATTTCAGGAGCCAGCTGGCCACTCCCGGCCACAAGAGTCTCAACAGCAATCTCGGCCCTTTTTCCATGGAAACAAAACTCACCAGCCCCAGTTCCTGATGGCAGATTGTAGGAATCCTTTGGCACTGTCAAACCAGCCCAGGTCGGCAATGGTGCCAGCTTGGATCTGGGAGGAATCCTGCCTATTGCAGAATTTCAGGAGCCGGTCGGGCACAGGACCCTGAACAGCAACCTCGGCCCTTTTCCCTGGAAACAAAACTCACCAGCCCTGTTTCCTGATGGCAGATTGTAGGAATCCGTTGGCACTGTCAAACCAGACCAAGTTGGCACTGCTGCCAGCGTGGGCCTGGGAGGCATCCTGCGTATTGCGGTATTACCGGAGCCAGCCGGCCAATCCCGGCCACAGAACCGTGAACAGAAATCTCGGCCCTTTTCCCTGGAAACAAAACTCACCAGCCCCTGTTCATGATGGGAGATTGTAGAAGTCCCCTGGCACTGTCAAACCGGCTGAAGTTTGCACTGGCGCCAGCTTGGGTCTGGGAGTCATCCCGCGTATTGCGGAATTTCAGGAGCCAGCCGGCCACGGGACCCTGAACAGAAATCTCGGCCCTTTTCCCTGGAAACTAAATTCACCAGCCCCCGTTCCTGATGGCAGATTGCAGGAGTCTGTTGGCACTGTAGAACCACCCACGTTGGCACTGGTGCCAGCTTGGGTCTGGGAGTCATCCCACATATTGCGGAATTTCAGGAGCCAGCCGGCCACAGGACCCTGAACAGAAATCTCGGCCCTTTTCCCTGGAAACTAAATTCACCAGCCCCCATTCCTGATGGCAGATTGCAGGAGTCTGTTGGCACTGTAGAACCAGCCCGTGTTGCCGCTGGTGCCAGCTTGGGACTGGGAGGCATCCTGCGTATTGCGGAATTTCAGGTGCCAGCTGCCCACTCCCGGCAGCAGGACCCCAAACAGAAACCTCGGCCCTTTTCCCTGGCTAAGAAAATACAGCAGCCCCGGTTCTTGATGTCAGAGTGCAGGAGTCCCTTGGCACTGTCAAATCAGCCCGAGTTGCCCCTGGTGCCCGCTTGGGTCTGGGCACCATCCTGAAAATCCCTGAATTTCAGGAGCCAGCCGGACACTCCCAGCGACAGGACTCCAAACACAAACCTCGCCCCTTTTCTGTTCTATTTCCCACATTTACAACAATACTTACCTATTACAGTAATCGGTTACACAACTATATCTACATTAAAATAAGACATTTTAACAATCACATTACAACAGCATCTATGTCTTCTTGTCGAGGTGGTCACAACACAAAACAAAGACCTCAAATATCCCATTATTACTAGTCGGTGGCACACCTAAGTCCACGTGTCTTGACTAGAGAAAATCAGGTCCTGGACTCACAGCAGCCATCACCTGGACTCCAGAGCAGCCATCTCCTGCAGTCTTCCTGAGCTTTGCAGCAGCCATCCAGCTCTTCTTGCAGTCTTCTCCTGGCCCTTGCAGCCTCCACTTGATGTCTTCTGCTGGCTCTTGTAGTCTTCTGATTAGTACACTGACTCCACCATTTATGCCACTTCTCCTAAAATGCTTACAGGTGTGCTTCTTAATTGGCACCCCCCACAGCAGTAACTCTTAGGGGAATAAGATTAGATACTGTGCCCCGCTGCAATTCTCCCTACACTTTTCCCTGGCTAAGTAAACTCGCCAAACCTGGTTCTGGATGGCAGATTGAAGGAGTCCCTTGGCACTGTGCAACCAGCCCGAGCTTCCACTAGTGCCAGCTTGGGTCTGGGAACTATCCTGAAAATCGACGGATTCCAGGAGCCAGCCGGCCACTCGCAGACACAGGAACCCAAACACAAACCTCGGCCCTTTTCACTGGAATAGAAAACTCACCAGCCCTGGTTCTTCATGGCAGATTGCAGGAGTCCCTTGGCACTGTCAAACCAGCCCGAGTTGCCCCTGGTGCCAGCTTGGGTCTGGGAACAATTTTGAAAATAACAGAATTTCAGGAGCCAGCCGGCCACTCCCGGCCACAGGACCCCAAACACAAACCTCGGCCATTTTCCCTGGCAAAGAAAACTCACCAGCCCTGGTTCTTGATGGCAGATTGCAGGAGTCCCTTGGCACTGTCAAACCAGCCCGAGTTTCCACTAGTGCCAGCTTGAGTCTGGGAACACTCCTGAAAATTGCCGAATTTCAGGAGCCAGCCGGCCACTCCCGGCCACAGGACCCCAAACACAAACCTCGGCCATTTTGCATGGCAAAAAAACTCAGAAGCCCTGGTTCTTCATGGCAGATTGCAGGAGTCCCTTGGCACTGTCAAACCAGCCCGAGTTTCCACTAGTGCCAGCTTGGGTCTGGGAACAATCCAGAAAATCACCGAATTTCAGGAGCCAGCCGGCCACTCCCGGCCACAGGACCACAAACACAAACCTCGGCCCTTTTCTGTGGCAAAAATCTCAGCAGCCCCGGTTATTGTGCCAGATTGCAGGAGTCCCTTGGCACTGTCAAACCAGCCCGAGTTTCCACTAGTGCCAGCTTGGGTCTGGGAACAATTTTGAAAATCACCGAATTTCAGGAGCCAGTCGGCCACTCGCAGACACAGGACCCCAAACACAATCCTCGGCCCTTTTCCCTGGCAACCGATGCAATGAATCCCTCCAAAGCACCTCCAAAGCACGACACCCAGGAACTTTCAGCAACTGAAGCCCGCGCTGCCGGCCCCGCACGGAGCGCGGCTCCCGGCAGCAAAGCGGCTCCTCCGGCCGCTCCTCCGGCACGCAGGGGCGCCGCCGCCCCGGAGAGCCCCGCCCGCTCCCCCCGCCCGGCGGGGCCGGCACCGGGCCCGGCCGGCCCCGGCGGCGCCCGAGCCCCGCGCCCGGAGCGGACGGAGCGGCCGCCACCGCCCGGGCCGCCAAAGCAGCAGCGCCCGCGCCGCCTCTGCCGCCCTTGGCCGCCCCGCCACGGCTCCCCTCGCCTCCGCACGCCTCGCACCGCCGCGCCTCCGCCACCGCCGCGCCCAATTGCCCGTCCGCCTCGGCAACTGCCCGGGCCGTGCCAGCAGGGCTCCCGAGCGCCAACGGCCCGGCCCGGGCCGCGGGCACAAGAAGCGCCCTCACATGCAGCGGCACGGCCCCATTGCAGCCCTGCAAACGCTGCCACAGCTGCAGCTTCCTGCCACTGAACCCCGAAACTGACGCCGCAGGCAGGGCTCACCTCACTTCAACAAGGCCAAAGAAATGTCTTCTCCCCTTCCATTTCATCCCCTAGCAGAGGAGAAAAGAAGGGCTCTTCCTCAAATGAAAGCCTTCGACCGATGGCAAAGGGGCATTTGGACCTCCATTCAAACCCTTGAAAAGGAGGGACACCAGGGCTGCCCCCTCCATTTAAACCTTAGCATGATGAAAATGGGCTGGCTGCCTTCAAATCAAACCCATCAGATGACAACAATACTTCTCCCGTTTCCCTTCAAATAGAACACAGGCATTCCCTGTCACCCCTGTGATACCCCGAACAGCCTGGAAAAAGCAGCTTTTCCTTCAATCAACACCCTTCAAACCGCCAGAAGGCTGATTTAGTATTTTATTATATATTCCATTAAAACTATACTAAAAGAATAGAAGCAAGGATTTCCTCAGAAGGCCAGCTAAGAATAGAAAAAGAAGGAATGAGAGCAAAGGCTTGTGGCTCTGACAGAGAGTCCGAGCCAGCTGACTGTGATTGGCCATTAATTAGAAACAACCACATGAGACCAAGCACAGATGCACCTGTTGCATTCCACAGCAGCAGAGAACCATTGTTTGCACTTTCATCCTGAGGCCTCTCAGCTTCTCAGGAGGAAAAATCCTAAGGAAAGGGTTTTCCATAAAAGATGTGTGTGACACAGCCCCACCCCTGGCTGCTGGCAGAGACACAGAGACAGCCCTGCCCAGAGCCATCACTGTCAGCAACCCAGGGATGGGACTGGCTCTGGGTGAGAAGGGTTTATTGATTTATTGCTCAGGCAAACAGCAGCCTCAGTGCACTGGCTCTGGGTGAGAAGGATTTATTTATTTATTTATTGCTCAGGCAAACAGCAGCCTCAGTGCACTGGCTCTGGGTGAGAAGGGTTTATTTATTTATTGCTCAGACAAACAGCAGCCTCAGTGCACTGGCTCTGGGTGAGAAGGATTTATTTATTTATTGCTCAGACAAACAGCAGCCTCAGTGCACTGGCTCTGGGTGAGAAGGATTTATTGATTTATTTATTGCTCAGACAAACAGCAGCCTCAGAGGCCAGGAGACTTCACAGGAGGAAGTAGCTGCTGCAGTCCAAGAGTAGTGACAGTTCTTTGTTACAAGGCAATGTGTAACTGTCTGACCCAACAGAGAGCTGCACAGGGTTTATTTTGCTTTCCAGCCTCTCACCTTTACTTAACTCTGCTGCACTGCGGATATTTTGCTCAAGAGGCTTCTCTCTCACGTGCACACAGATGCTTCTGTTATAATTCTAACTCTTACTTGACTCTATACAACCCCACCCTCACATTACAAACCCTTCACCACCTCACCCTTCCAGTTCCTCACTTACTTAAGGCACACTCTTACTTACAGCCATAGAAACATCATTCTTTTATGTATTATTTTTCTGTTAATGCCTGTGTGTTGTATTTTTACATCAATCCAAGCTCCTTCCCAGACTGCAGATCAAATCTTTTGGTGTCTCTGGAAGTTTCTGGTTTTCCAATTCCCACATCTCCCCTTTGTCTCTGTATTAAGAAATTTTTATTAAAAGATTTGTTAAGTATTGGTTGTATATATGAATGTAAATAAGGTGTTATTATTAGTTCTAGTAGTATTATAATAATTAAAATGTATTTAAAATATTAAATTTTGTTGTATTTGTTAATTATGGTGTTAAATTTTATTTATAAAATTGTTTAGTTGGGTTTTATTATTTATTCTCATTTTTGATATTTTTCAAAGTTGTTTTTTTTTATAAATAGATTTTGAGTTATTAGATAAATTTATAGAATATATTTCATTAATTTTTTATATTTATGTTTGAGTGTTAATAAATAAAAGAAAATTTATTGTTTATTGTTGTTTTGCTTTGTAAAACTGCATATTTTTGATATCTGTTAAAAAGTTACTTAATGTAAAGGATGTAGTGTTAGATTGTTTATCTAGATAATATTTTAATTGATGTAATTGTTTTAGTGTTGTTGAAGTAATAGGTGGCATAAAAAGTGATGTGTTGTTTTAAGTTTCAAGGTTTAAAATATTTTTATATTTTGATTAGTATTGATGGATAAATGATTTTTAATGGTTTCAATTGGTAATTGTCTTTATATTAATTAATTTATTAAGTAACTCTAATTAATAAAAAGAGTTAATAATGTACTTTTTTTCATTATATGGATTATTTGTAATTGGTATATTGATTAGGTAAGTAAAGAATGAATTTTTTTGAGTAGTGATAGATAAATACAAAGTAATTCAAGTTGAAACTTTAGTTGAAGTTATTTAAATAGTTTAGGTTGGTTAATTGGTAAAGTTGTATAATTAAAAGTAAATAAAGTAAATACAGTAGAGGCATAATATTTGACTGAATTTTATATTTTTAAGTTATTATTTAATAAGAATTTTATACTATTGATTTTTATACTTATAAAGAAACAAAGTTTATAGTTTTTGGTGGGTGTAATACAAGATGTTAGGTGTAAGTTGGAATTTTGGTGTAATTTCCATTTGTATTTACATTGTGTAATTTCCATTGTTTTTTTAGTGCTGGAGTGGTCAGTGTGGTTTTTTGTGTGATGTGGTTTTATGTTTTTTATTGAAATTTAGTTGGGCTTTTGTACTTGCTGAGATGTAAGTAAACTTTGTGTTTTCATATGAGAAATAAACTATTGATACATTTGGGTTTATAAAATTGCATAGAGATTTGTGAGATACTTATTTAAGATATTATAACTTTTTTTGTTATATGTATGAAGAAATAGTAGATTAAAATAATGTATGCAGTAAAGAAAAAAATTAAATTAATTTGGAATTATTTAGTTTATATATAATTAGTAACATGTGAAATGATATATTTATTAAGTATTAAAATATTGTATATTATTTTAGAGTTTGTAACACTTGATAAATTTTAAATTAGTGGAAGGTTACATAAATATGTTTGGAAAATGATTTTTTAAGTTTATTTTAAAAAGAGCTTTAGTTGTTATATTGATAAAGTTAAATTGTTAAGTTAAAATTATTTGAATTTTATTTTTGATGTAGCAAATATTTGGGTTTGTTGTTAATTATTTTATTTAGGTAGAGTTAGGGTTTGATTATAGTTTAAATTGTAATTGGTGGATGTTACTTACTACATTTTTATATAAGGTTTTTTAAAATAGTAGGTATGAGTAAAAATATTAGGATTAAAGATTAATTAAATTATTTAGAAATTGGATTTTTAAAAGTATTTTTAGAATAGAGATGTTTTGAATATAGTAAACTTATTTTTTAAAGATTTGAAAGTGGTTACAGACAGGATTGTCAGTTTGGATTTAGACATTGAGAGTGTGAGGGTGGAGGAGATGTAGTTGTAGGAGAGATTGAGTACTTAATATGAAACAAAAAATAAACTAATGTTGTAGTTGGATTTTTTATTGAAGTGTTTTTGCAATAATAACTGAGGAAAGTTTAAGATTAATAGTTTGGAGGAGGTTTTTAATCAAGTTTCATTTTTTTAACTTTGAAAAATATTTAAAATTATGAGATAATATTAGGTTAAATTATAGAGTTAGTGTAGAGATTAGTTAGGCAGTTAACTTGGCTTGAGAGATGTTTAAGTAGTTAGAGAATAAAAAAGTGGGATTTTGAAATTATGTGGTTTTTAGATAATTATATAAAGAAATGGTAAAGTATATGAAAGTCAATTATAAATATTAGAATATTTTACAAATAATGTTTATAATAAAAATGAAAATATTTATGTCATTAGTATATTAGCAGTAAGTGTTTGAAGAAGTTAGGATAACTTTAAAAAAATACTGATATTTTAAGGAAATAGAGTAAAAACATTAAAATTGTTTGATATTAATAGCAACTACTATTTTTTGTGTTATTTATAAAAGATAGAAATAAGAGATTGTAATGAAGAATAGAATTTTTTATTAAATTGATGATGTAGTAAACTGTACTTGTTTTACTTATGATTATGTGTTTTATTTAGTGTGTTATTTTAGTTGTTTTAATTGGAGTTTTATTTTTTTAAGAAAATTAACTATATACTTCATTGTTCAGATATATGGTTTTGAATAAAATTCAGGAGAAGTTATATTAAATAACATTTAAATTTAGAATTCATTAATTCTGATAGTAAGGAATAATAAACCTAAGTTTCGTAGAACATTACAGTGATAAAATGAAATTTAAGAATATTTAGACTTTAATGTAGTGAAATTTAATTTGGTTTGATTTTATTAATACTTGAGTTATTGAAGGTTGCTATTTGTAAATATTGAAGTTTTTAAAGTGTTTTGGAGAAACTTTAGATTGTCGAGTTACTATTATTACCTATATCTTTACATGGTGGTTTTATTTATTGGAGCTGTGTTTCTTGGTAAAAGACTTATTTATGTTCTATTTAGAACGGTACTAATTTGCATAATGGGTTTTTTTTGTATTTAGGATATTGATTGGATTGTTTTATATTTTTTGTGGGCTTTGAGTAATATTTCCTTATATGTTTAGGTTTTTAATATTTGAAGTATTTTTAATGGCTTTTGTTACTTTTTAAAGAGTTTTTGATTTAGAATTTGAAGAGTATTTGGTGTTTGGAGGAAATAAATTTGGAGTTATTTTTGGATATGGTTGAGTTGTATTTTTAATGTTAATAAGGTCTACTTTTGGTACATTAGTTTGATTCTTTTGTTTGGTTATGGGGAGGGTCTCTTGTGTAAGCCTGAGACTGGTACTAGGACTTTTTGTCTAATGTTTTATGGGTCAGTTAAGGAGGAGGTGTTATTTTAAGTTTTATAAAATATACTGAGAATCAGTTAAAATCAAGGAAGAAACATTATGGTAATTGAAGGGTGTTGTGTTTAAAGAGCTCTAAATCTTTTTCTAATAACTGCTTGAAATAAGGTGAGCTCAATCTCCTTTTTCTGCCCCCACAAATGGCATGACCTGTGCCCACTGCTCACGATTCACCCAACCAAAATCAAGAGCAAATGTTGGCTGGGCTTTAAGAACTTGAAATAACTTAGAAGCAAAATAAATCACATTTTTCTCCTGTGTTTTCTTTTTTCTTTCAGATGCTGGACTTACCTCTGTGGACGTGCACTGAGCTCTCACTGCAGGAACCTGTCAGGCCTCGGTGGCTGTGAGTTCATGCTCTTCTCACTGGGGAATTGGAAATAATTAATTAGTTGCAGAGTTAATTCATTAATTGCAGAATTAATTAAATTAATGAAGCCTTTCCCCTTTTGTGCCCTGTTGTGTGGGACAAGGGCAGAGAGAGCGAGCAGAGGAGCGGCCTGGGGCTGGAGAGGGGCAGGAGAAAGGCAGAGGGACCTCCCTGGTGCCACCAGGGCACCTGTGGGGAACAGAAGGGACACCGTGAGGGCAAGGGCAGGTGAGGAGGGGACAGTCTGGGGCAAAACCCGGGTTCGCCTGCAGGGAAACGAGTAAGGGACATTTTGGAGGGAAAAGTGTTGGGTCGGCGGGAGAAACGCCGCACTCGATGCGAGTGATCAGCAAATTTTGTTTATTGATTGAAAGTCACTTACATTTATATTAGAGTTAATGAAGTTCATACATATTGCAAAGTTGAGCTCATGATTGGTTAGTAACTTATCAACTGAATATGCCTATTTCTACATTCTTGTAGGTATTCTTTTGATACATTCTGTATGTTTTCAGCAATAAGCTCTCTCTCCCATCCTCATGTTGCAGGCAAGGTCATCATGCCCTTGCCTGTCATTGGTCATTGACTGCTGACTCCGAGGCTTTGTGTTCTTCTTGCTTCTCCAGCAGTATATGGCCTTTCTCTGCTAGCCAACAATCCAAATAACTCTCTACATCTCCCCCGTTTTTCTGTTGTACAAGTATGGTTTGATTAAATGCAGTGGATACTATTCTTTGCACTATATTCTGTAAGCATATGTAAAGGCAGGGTAAAATCATTACTAATAACAAGATTACAATGTCTACTACAATGGTAACTTTAACAATAGAGCGCAACTATGATCTCAGACTTAAAGAGCTAAGTCATCTATCAATGTCAAGGTTTGATTCTGTTTGTAAGTTCTCAGTTAACTTTTGTAATTCAGAGAGCTGGGTGTGTACAGATTGGGTATGGTCAGAAAGATTCATGTAACACATATCTTCGAATTCTTCACAGCTATGACTTTGTGCTAGTTAGAGAAAATCAATTGCAGCTCTATTTTGAAGTGTTGCATGTCAATAGAATCAACATCAAGTAAAAGGCTAGAAAGTGCCAGGGAAGTAGTATTGGTTTGCTTAGCGAGCTAACATTTTAATTTGTTTAAAATAGCATGTGTACCTGTTGCTGATACTCCTGGGGTCAAGAAAGATGCTGCAATTATGGTTCCTGGTGACTAGAATTTCACATCATCTCTGCAGTCTGTCGCAAATGTATGAGTTATTCGTTTATGCCGAGGATGACGGCTCATTTTTAATATCATGGATGTATTGGGTGTCAGAAGAGACAGCTGTCTAATTGTGCATGGCCCCCCTCGCAGTCTGGATGGGACACCGGGCCAAGCACGGTCTCCACATAGTAAAAAATATTCTGGTGGTAATTGAATAGGATCATTGGATGAGATTGACACAGTTTTTGTGGTATAGTTGCACCAGGTTGTTGCATTACGGTAGATAGCTATGCTAGAAGTTACGATAGTGGAATAGTTTTTTGTTGGTAACTGACTCTTATGGAAAAAATTGAGACATGCATCTGCTATAACTGAGCTTAACAGCTCCAATTCTTGGGGTTCTTGTGGTGTTATGGGAAAATGAGAAATCTAGCGATTTCAGTGATCTACACTTGCCTTAGCATCATTGGTTTTGCAGGTGGGTACATGTGAGGGGCATGGCTAAGGATTAGCTGGTAATCTAACTAAGCAGGTTGAAAATGGATTGTTGGGGAAGATAATGACAAGCAGATAGCTTCTTGGTTAGTTAAGTTTGCCATGGTTACCCAGATGTTAGTCTTAGGCTGAGGTGGAACTCATCTTGAATGGGTTTCTACCCCTTCAAGGATGTTTGTCATTGAAAGGGCAAAAGTTAGTAAGGCAATGGTTTTCTTAGGCATTGTTTTCACACACCCAGGGATCTGGTTAAGAATCATGTTCTTCACAAATAGTTAAGAATGTCTCTTCTTTTTTTTTCTCTTCTTTGATTTGCCTAGATTTAACTTCTTTAGGTTTCTCAGACAATCGTCTCACGTTTTATTAGGGTCCTGATCTTTTGAAATCGGACTTATTACATCTAACTGTGGTAAAGGAATACCTTGACTACACTTAGACTGTAAGATGTACGATTGAGATTGCTCTAAAGCACGTCTTACTAAACGCTGAGTTTCCCAACTGAACCAAGCAAGAATTTTTTGTTCTGGAGATTCATATAGCTGTAACTCCTCGTGGTTAGGTAATCTTGTAAAGGCTTTAAGTGCTCTTTGCTAAGAGTTAAACTGTCAATAAAATGCACAGCTTCTACACTATAATTCTGGTAACTGGGTCTGATGTACTCACTTAACTTGCTGACAGCCCCCGCAAGAAAACAATATCTACGCAGTACAATGTTTGTCGTGACACTTAATACAAACTAAATTTTTAGGTTCTTTATACTCAAAATCAGAGAGTAATGAAAGCAGGTTTAATATATTATCTACAGATTTGCATCTATCAACTGTTCTATCAATGGCATAACTACACTGTCTTTTTAGTTTAAGAAATATTGGTCGAAGGATGAGTAACAGCTTCGTCTCTACCTTCTGACGATCTTTTTCGTCTAATCGATTGAGGTGTTCTATCTAGTACAGCTGCTCTGGTCCACTTAGCAGGTACCCACAGAGATCTTGCAGGGGTAGAAACACAAAGATACCCGCGGCCCCAATATAACACTTTAGCAGGGCTTTGTCATTGCTCTGTTTTAGGATCTCTGTATTTTACCCATACAGCTTGTCTTTCAGTATCTTTTTCTTGTGTATAGTGGCGAATCACAGCAGGGACTTTACTTTCTCCAAAAACACACAAATGATTTAAAACAAATAAACACCTTAGTAGTCTTTCTTGTGGTTCTCTAATGTCTGTGTACTTACTCAAATACCTTTTCAAGGTACCATTAGCTCTCTTTACGATTGCTTGTCTTGTTGGAGAGTTAGGGATGCTTGTGACATGTTCTATTCTCCACATCTGTATGAACTGCTTTATTCTTTGGTTACAATAAGCTGGTTCATTGTCAGTTTTGATGCGCTGTGGAACTCTCATTATTGCAAAACAACAACTAAGATGCCTTTCTACTTGTCTTGTTTTCTCACTAGTATGTGCTGTAGTTCATATAAAATGACTATAGGTATCTATAGTAACATGCACATACTTCATCCTACCGAATTCAGCAACATGCGTTACATCCATTTGTCAGGTCTCATTTGTTTTCAGTCTTCTTGGATTTACTCCCAGACCTAGCTCACAGCTTCCATTATGATGACTACATATGGGGCAGGCTCTAACTATTGCCCGTGCTTCTCCCATAGATATCTGAAATTCTCTATGGAGGCTTTTTGCATTTTGATGAAACATGGAATGTGCCTCTCTGGCTATGGTCTGCTTAGGAATTGGAGTCGTTTGAGTGACTGAAACTAACTTGTCTGCTCGTGCGTTACCTTCTCCTAATCCAATATCCCACTTATGGCTTCTAATATGGATAACAGAGAAGGGGTGCTCTCTCAACTTAACCACCCTCTGTAGCTGTATAAACAACTCATGTAACCTCCTGTTTTGAACCTCTTTTATAGAGGCATCTTCAATTCTTTCACACACTCCTGCGACATACAAAGAATCTGTCACTATGTTAAGAGGTTCCGAAAAATACATCATAGCCCATATAACAGCTAACAATTCCATCGTTTGTAAAGTATCCAACTCGGAAGCCTGGAGGATCTGATGATACCATTGTCCCTCTTTCTGCCAGGTTACTGCAGCAGTTCTAGATTTTCTCCCCGCATCTGTGTAAGCTGTTACAGCATCCGACAAGGGTGTCTGTGATCTTTTTGGACGTTGAATCCAACCCCACTGCCCTACCCAGTTCAATGGTGCAGTGGGAATATTCTCAGTAGCAACTACACTTCCGGCTCCCAACAGAGCCTCTTGTAATTCCATACTATTTTCCAGGTACCATGTCAATGTATCTTTTTTCATCGGTATCCAAATCTGATCAGGTTCCTTTCCTGTAACCTGCAATGCTCTCTCACGGCCCTTTTTAAGCAAATCAGCCAAAATTTCAATTTTTTGAAGAAGAGTTTTATGCTGTTGAAGTGGAGGAGATATCCATTCCAAAGCCCATACCTCCCCCGTTTTTCTGTTTTGTTGAGTAAGTGCACTAAGTAAATATTTTTCTCCACACTAAACTGTCAGCTGTATAGGAAGGCTAAGATCACGTTTCTGAACACAGCTTCGTGTTACACAGTCTAATATTTGTTGAAGTATTTTAAACTGTTCAGGGGTTATATGAACAGGCTTAAGTGGGTCAGTCTCTTTTAGTAAAGGTTTCAGTTCATTTATTAATTCATTTGGGATACTAACAATAGGACGCAACTATTGCAAATCGCTGAGTAACTTTTGAGCATCATGTAATGTATGTATTTTAATATTCAATTGCAGTTTTTGAGGGGTAACAACTTGATCTGTAAGTGTCTATCCTAAATATTTCCAGGGTGCAGATACTTGTATTTTTTCAGGAGCTACAACCAACTCATACAGTTTTAAAGTATCATGTATTTCTTGAATTTGTTGACCTGTAAAAGGTTGTGATTGAGCAAACAAAATATCGTCCACGTAATGATAAATTATTATCTCGGGCCAGGCTTTTCTTAAGGGTTGTAAAGCATTGTCTACATACAACTGACACAAAGTGGGACTGTTCCGGCTCCCCTGAGGAAGGGAAGTCTATTCAAACCTTTTATCTGGCTCTTGCCTATTTAAAGTTGGCAAGGTGAATGCAAACCTTCGTGTGTCTCGTGGATGGAGAGCAATAGTAAAGAAACAGTCTTTAAGGTCCACAATCAAAAGTGGCTAGTCTTTTGGCAACATGGCTGGGTTAGGTAACCCTGGTTGTAAGGTTCCCATGGGCTCCATTTGTGTATTCACAGCTCTTAAATCATGTAGCAATCTATATTTCCCAGATTTCTTTTTGATGACAAAAATAGGAGTATTCCATGGACTTGTTGATAACTGTAAATGACCCTGTTTGTATTGTTCATGTACTAAAATGTGAGCTTGTTCTAGACTTTCTCTTTTTAAAGGCCATTGCTTCACCCACACCGGTGTTTCAGTTGTCCATGTAAGTGGGATTGGGAAAGTCCAACAAGCAATGGCTATTACCCTAAAGGGTGTTCATTTGTCAACACTATTCTTATTTGAGCTAAAACATCTCGTCTAATAAGGCATTGCACAGTAGGAGGTAAAGTTACAACAGAAAAAATATTCCGTAAAGTTTTTCTATCTATAGTCACAGACAACATAGGTGATTTTTTAGCAAGTGTTAAACTTCTAACTCCAGTAACAGTCACAGTAGTAGGCTGTAACGGTCAGTTGTGGGGTCAAAAATCTGGACTGATAATGCTGGAATCTGCTCCAGTATCTAATAAACTCTCCAGTGTGTGTTTTTCCCCCCGATATGCTATTATTATAGTACGTTTTGGTCGATCATTCAAATTTAGTGTTAACAAAGTAAGTCTTCTAGTAGAACTAAATCTTCGTTCTCTTCTGGATTGCAACTGACGAGGAGTTAAAGTTTTAGTCAGCTGTTCTAGTGGTACTAATTGAGCAATCTTCTGTCTTTTCTCGATCTTTATCGGTGGGAAAAGAGTATGAACCATAACACAAATTTCCCCTGTAAAATCTACATCGATTACTCCAGGTAAAACAAATAATCCCAGCATAGTGGCTGATGATCTCCCCAACAACAAAGCTCCCATAGGTTGTCCATCAATGATAATTGGTCTCTTTATCTCAGTAGGGACCTTTTCCGGTTGGGTAGTCAGCAGATCTACGGCTACTGTGGTTTCCAGGTCCAGGCCGATGCTCCCGGCTGTGGCTGGCTGCAGGGAAGTGGAGCTGAAGCGTTGGTAGCTGCTGTTTGTGTCTGGGTGCAGAGATTCTGCGGCGTGGTCACTTTCTCGTTTTTCGAGAAGCACTGTCAGGTTGGATTGCTGTGTGTGTTAGACTTGCAGCATCGGCATCACACGGCTCTCTTTGTACAGTCCTTCCGCAGGTGCTTGGCGATTTCACAGTGCTGACAACGGAGTCGTAAAAGTTTTTATCTTTGTGGCTGATTAAATGACGTTTGTAAGGGAGCAAGACTGCTGACATCTGACTCTACGCTGCCTGTGCTGTTCCCTTAAACTATTCTCTAACTTTTCCACTGCCTATTCTGTCAAACTACTTCTTAAATCTTTCACTGGTATCTGTGTAATTTGTTCTAGCTTCTTTAACAGTTTAAGTAACAAAAATACTTCTAATAGTGGTATAGCAAATTTGCAGGGCATTGTTTTAACAATGCTCTATGCATATATTCAGGGACCCCCGCTGTTTAATTAGCACTCGCTACTCGGTGTCTTTTCCCCCTCTGTCTCCGTAAGCTGAAGCTGAAGGGGGGGCATCCCCCGCTACAGCGGAGGCTCCGAGGGAGCAGCGAAGCCGCGGGGCGGGCGAGCGGAGGCAGCGGAGCCGCGGGAGCACGGACGAAAGCACGGGGGGAGCAGCAAAATCGCCGCAGGGGAACCCGCGGGGGCAGCAATCGGAGCTGCGGCAGGGGAAGGCGGCGCCGCGAGCGGAGGAGCGGGGGGCGGACGCGAACGGAGCGGCCGCCGAGCACGGAGCCGACCCGGGGAAGCCGCGCCGCGAACGGAGCTGCGGGAGTGGGGGCGAACGCGAAGCAGTCGCCTCTGAGTTAGAACTCGCAGGCAAAATACCGTGTTAGTAGCTGAAAAAGGGGATAGGAAGAACTACATCTAGGGGCTGCTCCACCTCCCCGCTGGAAACAGGCCTAACAGGCATTCCTAAACCGTGTGGAGCAGTTTTACAATTATCTAACACAGCTTCTCCCAACTTATCTCTAAATCTACGCTATTCTGCCTCCTCAAAGACTTGATCAGGGTCCGCAAAACACCCTTTTGCTGCCCCATACGCTAACAATCTAGGAAACTCCTTTTTTAAATTTATTCCTTTAATATTACGCTTTTCTGAAAAGCACTTTTAAAAAACTATATGCTGCTTGCCTATCCATTTTTCTGTCGGCGTCGTTGCAGCTCTACAAGGTTTCGGCAGCACGTATTGGCCGGACCCTCCTATGAGGTCGTCCGGGGCGCGGCACCTCTTGCTCCTTGGCCGTGCTTATTCGCCGTCCTCGCTGCATAGGACCCGAACTCCGTTCACCGACCCGCCGTGGTGCGTCGCTGGGATCACGTCGTGGGGTCACCATTTTGTTGGGTCGGCGGGAGAAACGCCGCACTCGATGCGAGTGATCAGCAAATTTCGTTTATTGATTGAAAGTCACTTACATTTATATTAGAGTTAATGAAGTTCATACATATTGCAAAGTTGAGCTCATGATTGGTTAGTAACTTATCAACCGAATACGCCTATTTCTACATTCTTGTAGGTATTCTTTTGATACATTCTGTATGTTTTCAGCAATAATCTCTCTCCCCCATCCTCATGTTGCAGGCAAGGTCATCATGCCCTTGCCTGTCATTGGTCATTGACTGCTGACTCCGAGGCTTTGTGTTCTTCTTGCTTCTCCAGCAGTATATGGCCTTTCTCTGCTAGCCAACAATCCAAATAACTCTCTACAAAAAGCTGAGGTGATGAGTCCGCCCAGCTCGGCCCAAGTGGGACCAGAGGTGAAGGCCACTCCAAAGCCAACCCTTCACAACCTCTGAGTCCCAGAATAAATCCTACAAGTTGCCTGTTGAGGAACTAAAAATACATAGAAACAGAACCAGGAGCAAACCAGAAGGCTCCTGGGAATCCCATTACAGTGTTGCCATAGCCTTTTTAACAGGTTTTTTATTGCAACACTGCATTTCCCTGTTGGGAACGTTCACCCTGTGGTCTGTGGGGTTTTTTGGGTCTGAGCTCCCTCACGGTGGCCCCGACACTGCCCAGGAGCTGGGAGGGAAAGCAGAGTCAGGGCTCCCGGCAGGGACAGGGCGTTTTCCCCCAGAGCAGATCCCGCGGCCGCCACCAGCCTGGCCAGGAGGGACCCGCGCTGGCTCCTGCAGGGCAGGAATGTTCTCAGCCGATTCCGCTGACATTCCAGCGGCCTCATCTCCCCGGCGCTTCCCCACGCCCTCTCTTGCCCCTCCTGCTCCCAGCTCCCGCCCATTCTGAGGGGAATTTGTCCCGCCAGCAGCAGGGGAAGGACACCAGCTGCCACCCTGGGACTTGGATTGTCCCTCTGGGCAATGCTGGCTGCTGGGATTCAGAGCATTCCGTGCATTTGACTGCTGAAATTTCCCAGCCCAGGGGTTTTAGCTGAGAGGGCAGCACAAAGATTGTTCCCTGTGCGGTGCCCGGATTTGGGGTTTGGTATCAGCTTTGCTAGTTCAGATGAGTTATACCCACAGCCCCAAATTCCCTGATGAATTCCTGCTGGAATAACCTGACAGTGCCTCACGGAGAGTGGAAATTCCCATGCAGAGGTACCGCTTTTACACCAGCTGTGTCAGGAGCCAGCAGAGATTCCAGGGAAGCTGAGTGGGATCGGGACAAGGACAGGTCTATATTCCATAGAACTTGCTATTTAAAACCCTCATCCCCCAGCGCCACTGATGTCCCTGGGGTCACTTGACAGAGTTCCCTGGAACCCAGCTGATTTCACCCCCCTCACCAGAGCTCAGGCTCCAGTTGATATTTTAAAGCAGGACAAGGCGGTGGCTGGATGCACTCCCAGCCTGTGCTGAGGCAGCACACCTCTCCCTGAAGAAGCCCAGCTCCTTTCAGAAGCTCAGCAGTAGCCTCTGCACATTTTTCCCCCCAGGAAAGGGATGCACATCCCTGCCTTCAGCACACCTCCAGTGGGACCCACCTGCAAAAGTTTTCCTTCACGTCTGCACTTCCAGCTGGCTCCCTGGAAATTTCCAAACTTCATCCCACTCGAACCTCTGATTTTAAGGCATCTCCAAGGTATATTGCTTGGGATTCAAGATCTGTGAGGGAAGATGGCCTTGGCTTTAATGCTGCTGAGGGACGCTGGCCTCAGGCTGGAAAGGAGAGAGGAGATTTGGGGTAGCTGAGACATACCTGGCACTGTGTGGGAGCTCTGGGAGGTCAGAAACGGGAACTGCTGTCTGAGCCCCTCTGCAAACGGCCCGTGCCTCCATTCCAGGTAATGCCAGCTGCTCCTTGGGCTCCTTCTGGGCTGTCGGTGGCGTCTATCCCGGCCCCGCCCGTGTCCCTCAGACCGGGCCCGCCCGTCGCACCGCGCCGAACCGGTGCTGCTCCCGGTGCCGGGCGGAACCCGGAGCGCTGAGGCGGGCCCGGGGATGGGACCGGGGTTCTGGCTCGGCTCCTGTCGGTGTCGCCTGTCGGGGGGTCCCGCGGCGGGCGCGGTGTGGGGCGGGAATCGGGACCGGGATGGCCGCGGGCGGCGGGAGCTCCAGAACGGAGAGGCTCCACACGGACGGAACCGGCCGGGCCGGGGGGAGCCCCGGGCCGGCCCCAGGACCCCCCGGACCCCACCGCTCCCCGCCGTGCCACGGAATTATTTTTCCCAGTGTAGGCCGAGAATTCTTTATGAGAAAACTCAAAACTCAAGGATGCGGCGTCTGAGGGGAGAGGAGAGATTCTGGTATAAATTCAAAACGCATTGCGAAAACTAAATCTATGGAGCAGCCCATTTCCTCTCCCAGACTGGTTTCTGTGTGCTCGTCTGTGATTCCAACTGCTCCGATGGGATTTTCAGCCTGTGGGGCTGTAATGACTTGCCCGGTGCTAAGCACGACAGGAAATAATGGGAAAACATCTCTGGCTCAGGCAGTGGAGCCTCTCAGTAAGCGTGTCCCCAAAGTCTGGCAGCATCTCCGGGTGGAATTTGAGGGGTCCCAGCACAAGCCCCCGGCGCAGGGCCCCTTGCTTCCCCAAGTTCCCTTTAATCAGGATGATTTTTTGGGGTAGGAGCACCCAAAGCCAGCGGAACTGGCCTTAACCACTTTCTGTGGGACCTCTCCTCTCTTCCTCACCAAATTCCCACTGTCAAAAGCCATCCCCTCAGTCTCTCCAAGGAATTGGGGCTGGATTTCCCAATCCAGCAGGGCAGAAATGCTGTTGTCCTTATTGTATATCCTAATTGCAGTAATTGCTTAAGAAATAATTGAAAGGAATTAAAGGAATGAAGAGAAATCAAATAAGAGCTGCCAGCTCCAACTAAGGGATGCTCAAACCCCTTATCAATAATTTGCTTTAATTAACCAACTCAAACAAAGTAATTAACACCACATTGATACAGTATGACTCTTTTTAATGGAGTTACAGATAAATATTGCAAAATGTAAAAACCTTTATAAACCCAGAAACTCTTTTAAGAGATAGACAGTGTACAGCTGCAGAGAGTCCCGTATTCAGGAGAAAAACCACAAAGTTTTCAGTCTTTAGCATCTTCCACGGTGTGGTCACTGACAGCAAACATGGCTTCGGCCTCGGGAAGGCACGGGGAGTCAGGGATTTCACGGATCCTGGTGTCACCTCAGCCTTTCAGCAGGTACAGCCTGCAGGGAGAGGGAACAAAACGGGTCAGAATGGACAGCCTCATTCCAGAAAATCATCACCATTCACAAGGCGTGAGGCAGAGCTGTGAGAACTTCCCCAAAGGTTCCTTTCCCTGCGGGCTGAGGGCTCCAAGCTAAAGGCACAGCCTGGACCTGCCATGGACAGCCCACGGGAACCCCAGAAGGAAAAGCTACTGGGCCAATTCCATCAGACATTCCAAAATCAGGCTCCTCACCTGGTGGGGGAAGCACATCTTCCCTCCTGTGGGTTTTTTGGGATCTGCAGTGAACTGCAGGGGGAAAAAGCCAAACCCCAAGTATCTCCCACGACTGGAACGGAAAAGTGAGGGAAAAGGACGGAGGGGCAACTCCTGGTGTGAGTAACTGGGATCCAACCCCTCCAATGCAAGGGAAGCAGAGGCTGAGTGACAAAGCCCTTGGGCCCAGTTTGCTGGGATTCACAGGAAAGCTGCTGGGTTTTATTTTGGCAGTGAAGCCGAGCTGGTCATCGCCTCGTCGGCCGGGTACGGCAGCGGCATCCGCAGGGACCTGGGCAGTGCGTCTGCCTGGCAGGGGCTCCCCGCTTCCCGGGAATCTCTGTGCCACAGGGCACTGGCACTGGCCATTGAAACAGCTCCTACCTGGCCTTTCACAAGGCAAGATGGGTTTTCATACAGCAAATGTTTTTTGAATGAAGGAGATAACACTACACTCAAGTGGAGAAGAAAAAAGTGAGATCTGTTAAATTTACCTAAGCCAGGCAAAAAAAACCCAAAAAACAAAAAAACCCAAAAACAAACAAACAAAAAAACCCACAAAAAACCCCACCCACCAACAATAATAACAATGAAAAAAGCCCAACATATTAAGCGTATTTCAAGAGAGTTTAAATCAGAATGAGGTGACTTGGAAAGCTTGAAAAGCTGCAATGCTGCAAAAATCTAATGCTGCAAAAAAAGCCTTTTCTTACACCACATTTTAGCCCTGAACTTGCAAAAATCCCCTGCAAACTAACAATTCAGCACGTATAGTTATTGAATCATTCCTGTCTTTGAGCACGAGTCAAGCTAAAGCTATGGAGACAAGGAAAACTCAGTGCTGTTCCTTTGGAAATCACAGAAGCACAGGGAGGTTTTTCATTAGCTTAGGAAAACGCCCAGCATTTTCAGTAGATACTGAATAGCAGGGAAGTCAGGAGATCAATGTTTTGCTTCCAGAGACAAAAATTTAAATAAGTATTTACATTAAACCAGCAGTCTACAGATTGTCTGATCAGAAGTGTTTATTAAGAAAAACCCCTGGGGTTTCCTCTTCAGGGACACAAGAGGAACTCCTTGGCTGGGACACAGCCTTGGTCAGCACTGCTCCCCCACCACACAGGCCACCCACGGCTTCCAGCTCTTCACAGTCCTTGCACAGCTCCCAGGGATCCCAGAGGATCGCAGGGCCGAGCTTCACCTCTGCCCTTCTCCTGCAGCTCAGCAGGTTTCCTGTCAGACCTGCTTTGCAGAGCAGCCACACGCGACTCCGCGGTGCTCAGCCTTGTCTCCAGAGCCTTGATCAGCATGTCCACCTGCAAAATGACCAGGTGCTGGGTCACACACACACAAAGAGCACGTGTGGATGTCAGAAAGGGCTCAAGTCTCATCTCACATCACCAATTCCTTTCATTTGACTCTTTCCCTGCTCATTTCATCCTGTGAAAGCTCACCCAACTCTAACACTCACTGTCCACTTTTTCCAGCCCTGGTGTCAGAGCCACACACTCAGCTTCTGCTGGACAACCTTCAGTTTCCAACTTCCTTAACACGATTTGCTCCCAGCTCTTCCCACCTGCAGTCACCAGATTTTAGTAGAGCAAAACATCACCTTGATTTATGATGTTGTATTTCAATACAAAGCTACAGCAAAAGCATTAAGTCCATTTGCACAAAAGGCAGAAGAAACATGACTAAAAGTTAAGTGAAGATCTGGAGAGGTGAATCAGAACTAACTAGAAACAACTGATCAAATTACTGAGACATAAATAGGAACCTAATGCTGTGCCTGATAGACAGAAAATGCTAATTACCGTGAAAATTGAAGGAAAGTTACTGAAAATCTTGCATAACACAAGGTACCAATGACATGAAGCAGACCAGTACACGCTACAATGCACTGAATTACTCTGGGTGAAATAAGCTGTTCTGCAGAAACTACTGAAGCACATTAAGGTTTCACAGAGGTGAATTAAACAAACTATTAATTATAAGGTTAAATCTCACCCTTTCCAGCACCTCTTCCAAGACAGCTTGACTTTCCAGAGTAAGTGGTTCCTCATGGATGACAGCTTGCTTTCCCGGGGTGCCTAGAGTATAGCTGAGATGCCACAGTTCAGATCATGCACAGATTCCCACCCTGAAGCAAAAATCCAAACACAGCACTCCTCCAGACCCCTGAGAGATAGCCATGGATCCTGGGGCTGCAGTGAAAAATTGCACAGACACCGAGAACAGCGCAGGGCTGGCTGGGAGAAGCAGCATTACTCTCCAAGAAAAGTGCCATTCTGCAGCCAGGTCAGTGCTTTAGGGAATTTTACTGCACAAAAATAAGGTATCATAGCTGTGGAATTAAGAAAAAAAAACCAAAAGCACTGTCCAGAGCAAGAGGGTGAACATCCACAGCAATACAGCAAAATGAATGGGAACTTCAGAAAAAAACAGAGACATTAAAACCAGTTCAGGTGAACACTGTCCATCAGAACAATGCCTGCAGAAAAGAACTCTGGCATAAAGCCTTGATTCACTATATAGTTATTGAACAATACCTTAGGACCACTTTTAAGTGCTATAAACTGACTAAACCCAAGCACACTTTCATTTTCTGGACAGATTTTAAATGGCTGAGTGAGAGCCTCAAGCACACACTCAGCTGTCAGATTTGCCTTTGCCCCCCTTAGGGCAGATGTGGCCAGCACAGGTCAGACCTGCCCCAAGTTCTGCCTGAGCCCCTCTGGCCACGCTGCCTGCCGGTAATGCTGACCCCAAAGGGGCTCCAGACAGGCCTGTCTGGTACTTGGTTTGTGTACTCTTCTGAGAAAACGAGAAGGAACCCTCCCATGCCCCGGACCTGGGGGTATTTTCTTGGCAGGAATGCAATTTCTCATACAAAAGGCAGACCTGGCTGGTTTGGGTTTGTTTATTTTTCCTAGGATTTGCCCTACACGGTGATGTTCCTCAGAACTGAGCACTATGATGCCAACAGCAGCAATACAGAAAACCACTCTGGGGCAGAGCAGCAGAAAAAGCCACCTCCAGACTTCCCAGAGATATAACAGGAGAACCCTCAGTGCAATCCTGGGGAGTGAAGTGGAGCTGGCACACAAACACTCTGTATTTACCTTTCAACGGAGTCAATAGTGAAACAGAACAAATCTTTCTTGTAGTCGAGCCTCCTCGAGGTGCACCTGTAGATGCTGCTGAGTGTCTTTGAGCAGCCAGAGCAGAATAAGGTTTCTACTAAGCTGTAAGTGAGAAACAACATTGATTCAGAAAAAAATAAAAGGAAGCACCTCGTCCCATGCCTTTCCTTAAAAAAAACATTAAAAAAAATCCCCAAACAATCATGCACTATAATTTTTAAGCGTTCATTCTTGCTTTACACAGTGTAAATTATGAGCACTCATCTTTCAGCCTGAATTTGCAGCAGCTCCTCAGGCTGACTGAACTCAGCAAGACCAGATCAAAATCACTAAAGATCGGAATCACTAAAGATCAGAATCACCAAATTGTGGAAGGGACCTTAAAGCTCACGCAGTGCCATCCCTGCCATGGCAGGGACACCTCCCACTGTCCCAGGCTGCTCCAAGCCTGGCCTTGGGCACTGCCAGGGATCCAGGGGCAGCCACAGCTGTGCCAGGGCCTCAGCACCCTCCCAGGGAAAAACCTCTTCCTGATACTTAATCTAAACCTTCCTTCATCCTAAGGCCATTCCCCTTGTCCACCACTGCATGTCCTTGTGAGAAATCCCTCTGCCTCAGGCCACAAAGTACACACCACACAAATAAGTGTTCCAGGGCCACACCAGCCCTCCGGGCCCTCCACCGGGCCTGTCCCCAGCACCTTCCCCGGGAACCCCCGACCTCCCCGGGGCTGTGCCCAGCCACGGCCGGCCCTCACCATCCGCACTCGCCGGGCAGGTTGGAGATCCTCCGCTCCGGGTCCACGGCGACGCTGGCGGCCGCACCTGCAGCGGGAGGGAAGGAGGGAGGGATGGCGGCCGTGAGGGGAGGCGCGGGGCCGGGGCCGGCACTCACTGCGCAGCAGGATGCAGCCGCTCTCCTCGTCGTTGGACACCCAGCTGGGCGTGTCGCCCACGGGCCGCCGGCAGCCGGCGCACAGGAACACCATGGGCACGGGCGCCTCGTCCGCCCGCTCCCGCTCCGCCCGGCCGGCGCCCGGCTCCAGCAGCGACAGCGACTGCTCCAGCGCCGGGCACAGCGACAGCGGGTCCTGCTCGCCCGCCGAGGCACCGGCCCTCAACATCGCCTTCGAATCGCCCGCCGAGGAAGCGGCCGTGACACCGGACATGGCCCCGGAACCGCTCCCGGAGCCGCCGCAGCACCGAGGCTGCCCCAGAACGGCTCCCGGAGCCGCCTCAGCACCGCCCGTACGCGTTTAGACCTCGTAAGGTCATGGAACCAAAGCAAAGGATGTGGGTATTCCAGTACGTGAAGCGTTTTATCAAGTCACTGCTAAGTCAGAGAACTTCCCGAGCTGGAAGGGCCCCACAGGGACCATCCAGTCCCGTCCCTCTTCCTGCCCAGACACCCCAACAACCCCACCCTGAGTATCCCTGGAGCGCTGTCCAGCGGCTCTGGAGCTCTGTGGGGCCGTGCCCATTCCCTGGGGAGCCTGGGCAGTGCCCAGCACCCTCTGGGGATGAACCTTTCCCTGATATCCAGCCTAAACCCCTCCAGACGCAGCTGCAGCCGTTCCCTGGGTGCTGTCCCTGGTCACGGGGAGCAGAGCCCGGAGCTGCCCCGCAGGAGGAGCCTCAGCCCCGGCGAGCTCTGACCGCGGCCCCCTCCAGGCTGAACAGGCCCTCGGCCACTCCTGGTGTGGCCCCTGCACAGCCAGCCCTTTCCATGAGACACACTCGGGAATGTTTTCCAGCCCGGCCGTGCTCAGGAGCTCCCAGGACAGAGCACTGCCCTGAGGGAAGGGCCTGTGATCCAGCTGGCACTTGTCCACACTGTCCCTCGGTTACAGGGCGCCCGCCTCAGTTTAAAACATCCCGAGGAATAATAACACGAGTTACTGTCTCACGGATGTTTCCAGTCCCCAGTGTGAAATACAAAGCTGTGTTTCGTGTCAGGTACAAACAGGCGACGTGTGTATTTGTGAATACAAAATGTGTGGACACCGACAGTAGGAGAGCTGGAATTCTAATAATAACTGAGGAAAATAAAGCATGGAAAAAGGCCTTTGAACTTATCTGTTGTTTGCCATTAACCCTGGTTGATTTAGGAGCATTGGAATTAAAGTGTTAAGGATGTTGCTTTTTGCTTGTAGTTAATCCATAAAGAGCTCTGCAAGAATAACCTTTTGAAGTATAATTTTAGAATATTACTTCTATCCTTGAAACTATAGCTTTGGAATATATATAAAAAGGAAATATGCTTATCTCACGCCCTATTGAAGCAGAGAAAAACAGCTTGAGAAAGGAAGATGAACATCACCTCAAGGATATATGGTTTCAACCAAGGGAAGCTGGACATCACTGTTATTAGATTTATAGTCTCTGCAATTAAAAGGTGGACCCACCCATCTGGGGAGCTGGACTCCACCAGATGGGATTTGTCTTTCTTCTTTCGGAAACTGGACCACCACCATCTGGGAATACTCTTTTAAAAACACATCCTGAAAGAAACTAAAATCACAATAGTGTATAGAATTGTGATGTAATAATTTGGAATAAATATTGATGTAAAAAAATTGGAATAGAAACTGCTAAAAAAAAAACCTGATGAGTACCCCTATAAATACCTGAAATCCTCAAGTATCGGTGTGCAGTCGGAGGGAAAACTTCCCCCGCTGTACCCAGCGCTGTATTGCTTATACTTTACCATATTAATTAATAAATTGATTGCTGCTTTAATATTGGCCTAGTCAAGCTTCTTGGTCATAACACCCGGCAGTCCTTGAGCCGCGGGACCCCGAGCGATTGGCACAGGCACGGGTTGTGCAATTCCCTCTCTGAGGGCAGTGCAGCACGATGAGGCACAGCAGTGGGTCGGAGTTCTGGGCTGGCTGAAAAGGCACCACTGACATGGCCAACAGGACAAACTCCTCCGAGTACTTCTGGTCTTACGAATATTACTGGGATTACATAGATCCAATTCCAGTAGATGGAAGCAAGCTGAAGGTTAATACATGTAACCATTGGGGCGTGGTAGGTGCTAATCTAGCACAGGGAAAATGTTGCTTGTCTCACTGACCTGGTTTTGTTTCCTTGCAGTAGAGTCCATGCCAGTGCCTGGTTTGTGTGAATGGGTGTTTGCCTTCAGGCTGGATAATTACTAACAAACACTCTGGGCTTTATCTTACAGTATCTGAAGCTGTAAGACTGCTGACACTAATTCTTGTTTACAAGGACAGATTTTTCTTTTTCTTAGTCATTTGCTGAGGGGAAATGTGATTACTTGAGGATCTGTAGTGTGGGATGCTAGTTACCTGTGTGCTGCTGCCACCAAAGTTCACTGAAGGAGCAGAGGTTTTCATAAAAACACTGTGTTTTCATCTTGGGACAAGGCTGACATTGCAACTGGTAAGCATTCAGACTTTTAGTAAAGGAAATGTACATTTCCACTAGCCAGGAACAGTAAGCTGCAAACATATTCTTTGACCTTCCCTCCCATCCCTGAGGATGGCTGAAACTGTGCAGATGTGGATTCAGAAACTCATTTTTTCCCCAAGGTTATTACAGGGCAATTATTATATATTCCAGGAAAATGTGATGGCCTTTCAGAATATCTTCATGTCTCTCTCACTAACAATGCAAGAAACTGCCTTTCTGATGGTGAAAGCTGAATTCTGTGTTAGGAGCTGCTTGTCCTTTGCTTGCTTGGACAGCAGGAGGGAAAAGGAGCAGAAGCTTCCTCTAGAAAAGCTTTTCTGTGCATTCAGATCAGCCAAGGGTTTATTGCCTCCAAACTTAGAGCACCACACCTTAAAGAAAGCGGTGTGAATATCCACATCCCTCCATACAGAAAATCTTGCTCTCTAATGCTGCAGAGCAACATTTGGTGCTGCTGGGACCAGGAGCAGCTCATCTAATTCTCTTAATTTTGCAGTTAGGGCAGATGATTACCCCCAGATTCCACTGGGGAAACCCCAAACTGCTGAGCTGAGCGAGATGTAAATCTCTGGCGTGTGGCTGGCGTAGCAAAACCCAAAAACCAGGAATAAACCTTTCCCCTGATGTCTCCTTAATAACATTTTCCTACCTCTTGGATCACCTGGTGCACAGCAGAGGTGGCACTTGTGTTACAGCACTTCCCTCCCTGGCAATTCATAGGGGATTTTTCCTCAGCTACCTCTTGAAACCTGTAGAAACCGTGCTTCTGAGACAAGATGCTCACTCTCTGTTAAATTTAATTTAAATTTGTTGACAGTTTTGTGGAGGAATAGAGAGTGCATCCTCTTGGTACTATTATCCTTCCTCCTCCAAATCCCAGTGGGAGAACAGTGGCTTACAAGTTCTAATGAAAACACCAAGGGAAACAATTCCACAGCTGCTTGGGATTTTTCACTGTTTTGAGTAAAAGTACCAGTCAAGCAATGAATATACTTTGCCTGTCCTTGCACAATATTTACATTCCTATACCTCGAGAAGCTGCTGCTGGGATTATTTGCTTTATGTGCTCTCAGTTTTGCCTCCTAGGGTTTTTTTTTTTTTTTTTTTTATTCTTTTAATGTGAAACAGAGACCTGAATCTCTGCACTTCTTTTCCTCTGTTACGTGGCTGGTCCCCGAGATGTGTCGAGACTGAATTTGTCTCATGAAAATGAATCTAAACCCAGATAAAAAGCCATGGTCCTGCTTTCTATTTATAATGTTGTGCATCTCTCTCAATTTTGTACGAAAATAATGAAAAATCTTAATTGGCCCGTGACCTAATGGGCTATTTAAAAGCATGCACACACACATGCACAAAAGGTGATGGTAAAATTTAGCAATAGGAAAGCTTTTTATAGATTGGTAAAATATGAAAATGCATTATTCCAGTTTAAAAACAAACAAAAACCCCACAAACAAACAAACAACCCAAACAAAAGCAAGCAAGCAAACAAACAAAACCCAACTAACTGCAGAATTTAAGCCCAGGAAATTTTGGTTCAAGCTCCACTGGAGCCCTGGAGCCAATTTATTTAGCTTCAGTGAATTCCATGAAATCTATTCAAACTGTTTTTAAAAGATGAAGCCAAAATAGCTCTGAGAGGGAATTCTATAAATCCAAACTCTTAATTTCTGTCCCAGTGGTGTGGAACACTTCAAAGCTTTGGGCTTCTCAAAATGTCCCTGGGCAAGGGAAGAATAAAATAGGCTGCCCCTCCCCACTGATATTTCTCAGTAGCCCAGCCCAAACTCAGGTTTCTGGTAAGGGTAGAGCTGGGCCAGCTCTAGTTTTGGGTTTAAAAGGAGCTGGGCTAAGTCCCTTAATCTCTTTGTGGCTTTGATGCCAACACATCCTGAACGTTTTCACAAAGAAACGCTCAATCAAACGTACCGGACCTGTTCCGGAGAACACGACGTTTGCTGTACTTTCAGAGGGAAGATTTATTTTATCTCTGTCAGTATTTGTCCCTGGAGCCAGTGACCCTTCTTTTTCCACCTCATCTGCTGTGAATCCAGGGCAGGACACTCAGACTTCCCAAGGCCACCAGGAAGCGGCCCCAGGAGGCAGCGTTTGTGGAACAGTGGCCAAAGGTGCCGTGGGGATGGGAGCGGATTCTCAGCGAGCCCAAGGCTCAGGCAATCAAACTGGCACAGCACTGGAGCCTGCAGGAAAGAGGAGCTCCCTCTGCTCCCCCAGCCACCTCACCCTCCCACTGTGGCACACCTGGGCACTGGCAATCTGTTCCTCAGATAAACCATGTGCTGCTCCTGGCAGAGCAGGCAGCACCTTGCACTCCTCCACGGGGGCTGCAGGGCAAGGGGCACCTTCCCTTCCACTGCCCTGATGTGCTGCGAGGGGCACAAGCCCTGTGCAACAAGGCCCTCTGGCTATTTCTCCTGGTATAAAACGCTTCCAGGGCTGAGACTCCCTCCCCGAGGGCCTCTCCATAAAGACCCTGCAGGATTAGGCAGTGACCACTCAGGCTTCCTGCCCTGTGGTTGTGTAACAGGAGCCACGTGCAGTTATATGCACAGGTCTGGGCACCAGAACGCTCCAGAGGCTTTTCCCTCCCTCATCCCCACTGTTGGAGGCTCCCAAGACCTTTAACAAATTGGCACTTAGACCTCTCTCTCTGAAAGGAGAAATGAGTCCGATGACATAGCTGTAGTAGGGAGGGCAAATCACCTTGCTGTGTTTTATTTCTGCTGTGCAGAATGACAGAACCCCTCTGCTGTGCCCACAGACTCCACCGTCATCGCCTTCTGGGTCGGCCTCGCCGCCTTCGTGACGTTCCTTTTCCTTGTTCTGCTGTGCATGTCCTGCTCTGGATCTACGCCAGCCAAGTGAGTACAGCCAGAGATAAAGCCAGAATAATCAGAGATAAAGCAAGTGGATACCGGTGTGAAAAATAACCTGTGGGAAACACTCACTGCCTCGAGTGACGCAGCCGTGACACAGAACGTTTATAACCACACAGAGGGGAAACTTCTCCTGTCAGTATTTGGCTGTAGGGTCTCTTGACCCACTGCTCCTCCTAAGGCATTTGCCCACTGCTCCTCCTTTTCTGACCAGGAAAATTCAGCTCAGCAGGCTGGGCAGAGATTCAGGATTAGGTCACAAGCAAGCAGAGGGAAACAGCGGTCAGAAGGAGCACTAATATTCCCATTTATTGGCACCCTAGGGCCTCTGGCAGGCTCACAAAAGGTAAGAAAAACAATTTGAAAAAAGGAAGTTTACCCAAATAAACCACAAAGCAGGAGGCAGAGTAATAACACAACAGATGTGGAAATGGACATTAAGTTGCAGAGTAACAGAGGCATGTTAGCAAAAATTTACTGTTCCTAAAAAAATGGCAGAAGTCTGTGTACATGAAAATCTCAGAGTGTTTGCAAGACTTCAACAAAAGTATTGATTTTTAAAGTTTTTTTCACTTTTTCATCATGTTACTGAGCAAAATACTTGGCTCAAAAATACACATATTTATCCCTCATGTATGGAATTTTGGCCATCAAAGGAGCCATTGTGAACAAGGCAAGTCTAGAAACGTTTCCTGGAGTGCCCAGAAATCATTAATGAAAGACAGCATTCAGTGAGATTTGTTAGGCTTTGAAACCATCCTATATTGTCATTTTCCTAGGCTTGAAACATACTGTGAGAAAACAGTTTTAGGACTGAAGAAACGACCAAACCCAGTCACACACAAAACTCGCCCTTTTTGGTCAAGTTCTGTTTGTTTTCCCAGCCCCACTTCAATTCCACTTGCCCCAGTTCCAGCACCAGAACCCAGCGTGGTGCTGGAGAGAAGCCACCAGTGTAAACCTGCACCCCCTGCCCTGCCACCCCTCTGCTGTGTCACCCAGCCCTGCCCTTGGCATGACAACGGCCCAGTGTCTGTGAGGAACCTCCTGTCCCTTTCCTGCTGATAATCCCGATGGACCCACCCAGCAAACGCCCGCTCACGTCACGGCCAAGGCTGGAGAGCTTCCACCTTCATCCCTTCTGTGCTCATCCATCTCTGCCAGCCCAGGGACACTGGGCCCCCTGTGCTCTCCCAGATCACCCATGTCCTGCTGAGAGGAGGCAGCTGCTCTGGGCACCCTGTGCCAGGGAACAATTGCTCATTCCCAAGATCCCATCCATCCCTGCCCACTAGCACTGGGAGCCATTGTCCCTCCATGCCCTGTCCCCAGTCCCTCCCCAGCTCTCCTGGAGCCCCTTCGGGCCCTGCAGGGGCTCTGAGCTCTCCCTGGAGCCTTCTCCTCTCCAGGTGAGCACCCCCAGCTCTCCCAGCCTGGCTCCAGCCCTGCAGCAGCTCCGGTGCCTCCTCTGGCCTTGCTCCAACAGCTCCACAGATTTCTTGTGCTGGACCCCAGGGCTGGGGCAGCTCTGAAGGCGGGGTCTCCCCTGAGTGGGGGAGAGGGGCAGAATCCCCCTCACCTCCTTTGATGCAGGGTAGGTGCAATTTTGGCTGTGCATGCCATCCCTCTCTTCCCCTGGGGGGTAACACCAAGCGTGAACTCCCTTGGCAAGGGCTCGGCGCCCTCCAGAGCAGAGTCCTGGTTCTTACCTGCACATCTGCACAGAAACAAGGCAGAGACTGACAAGCGTCTCCCCAAAGGCCTGTCCCACAGCTGAATCCTGAGACATGGAGAGCTCCTGGACTGGAATCCATGATCCAGCACACACTTCCCTGCAGTTCCCGATGATGCGGTGCCAGTTTTGGTGGGAGGGTTTGGGAGAGCAGGAAGGCTGGTGCCTGTACAAGCCCTGCAGGGAGGGATCCATGTCCCAGGCCCTTTTGTCAGCACTGCACCACCCCACAGAAATAAGAGAAAAGGTGCTGGAGTGCTAAAGGTAGGAATGCCCGACTTGAGGCCACAGATCCCAGCAGCTGTCTAGAGTTCGGAGACCCCTGAGCCCTCTCCGGCGGATGGGAGAGGATGCCTCAGGGGAGCAATCTAGAAGCTGAGCAAATCCTGGAAGCGCCAGCTATCACGTGCAGGTCAAGGATGACAAGGAAGCAGTTGTTCCTCCACAGCAGGGGTTGGTTTATTGGGAAGGAAAAAGGGCACAGAGAAGAAGGGAGGCTGAGGGGGAACAACCAAAGGGAGGAGCGTGAACACAACTTATAAAGGGTGGCCAGGGGGAGGAACTCCCTGCCCCAAGGCCAATAACAATACAGAAAAGTACAACAGGCATATACAGTTGACAAATCAAAAGGGAACAGGGGAGGAGAAACGGGAAGGGACCCAATCAGCTGGGTTTCCCTGGGGACTGTTCTGGAAGGTGGGATGGGCTTGAGAATGATGGATGGACTATTAATGACTTGGATTAGGAGGGGACAAGGGAGATAATTAGGAAAACAAGGCGGGGACAACTTAACTGACAAAATTTTTGTAACAAAAAGCGGGAGGAGGCATGGAAACGGGTGATGGACAAGGCAGGGACTGGGGAGAAAGGGGGGAGGGAAACTTGGAACAGACGCCATCTTAGACAATATAGTCAAATGTAAAACAACACTTACAAACATAACAACTTATAAAAATCTACAACAGAATTCCAACTTTTGCCCATGTGCCGACAGCCGCAGCCACACGCTGCCACAAAAAGGGACCACAGATTCCAAACCCATCTGCCTGCCAAGGCAGCTGATGATCAGTCTGCTGGGATGCAGAGCATTAACATTTGCCTCAATTATGTGTATTAACATCCAGCATGGAAGGCTTTTACAGGTGTATCTTAGCTTTATTTCTGTGACTCTGCTGGGCCGAGGTCAGTTCTCCCGCTGATTTTAAGATATGGATAGCTAGCTGGTGGTATTTGGCTGCTGGATAGACAGGAAAGAAAACATCCTGTTTTGGTAAGAATTTTTTTTTGGTCTTCCTTCTGTCAAACAAAGAGGAATCATGTCTTGAATACACCTGCAGCATAGCAAAGAAAATTCCAACCCTGCCTCCAGTGCTCGGCCTGCTGCTGAGACCTTGGGGCTTGTTTCTGCTTTTTGAATGACTCAGCTTGGTTCGGCTGAGCTCGGCTCGGTTCGGTTGAACTCGGAGCCGCTAGCTCCGTTCGGCAGAGCTCGGCTCGGTTCGGTTGAACTCGGAGCCGCTAGCTCCGTTCGGCTGAGCTCGGCTGAGTTCGGCTGAGCTCGGCTCAGTTCAGCTGAGCTCGGAGCCGCTAGCTCCGTTCGGCTGAGCTCGGCTCAGTTCGGCCGAACTCGGCTCCCTGAGGGCGGGAAAGCGGCGCCGCCTCACTTTAAACGCACAAACCTCGGTGCTCTCCTGCTGTCGAGTCCCGCGGTCAGCCCGGCCGTCGCACTGTCAGGAAAATTAATCCACAAACACCGTGGATTATGTCCAAAAGGAGGCACTGGAGTCCTGTAACTTTATTTGAACATAAGGAGAGGCCATGGGCATTTCCCATGGGGTGTCTCAAGCTGCTGGAGGACGCAGCTTCCTTTTTATCCTAATTTCTCGGACGCATTTCCCTCTGTCTTCCCCATCCGCTGAGGTACTTGAGAGGTACAAACTTCCCCAAGTCGCCTGATACAGACCGCCTTCTGATGTGCATCCCCCTTCTTCTTCTTCTTCTTTGCGTCCGTGTTCTTTTTCTTCAAGCCCAGGAATTCAGCACGGCTTTGGGTGAGCAGCAGTCTCTGTCAATTAGTGGAATTCCTCTGGAATTTACGGTTCCGGTCATTACTTCTTTCACCTGTCAGTCTCTGGGTTTGCCTACCAGCAGCCCCTCAGTTTGTTTGTAAAGACAGCACCTCCTTCTCGTTCCTTCCAGCACGGGCACGAACGGCAATGCGGGCTCGGGCAGGAGCTCATTGGGCAGTGACTGCGCTCGCGCTATTGTTTTGAGCAGACCGGGCGGTCTGTTCCTTTTCCGGGGTAAGTGACGGTGGCCCGTCCACCTTGCCGTGCTGAGCAACGCTTAGGCCTGCACCTCAGGTTCCCCCTATCGTGTGCCTCGGTTCGGGTTGGGTATTGCCAGGATCAACCAGTGACGTGGCCTGTAATTAACGGGCACGAGAGCACCCAGGGCGGATCCCGGTGCAAGGACCGAGCACTTGCCAGCGGAATGTGTTGGAATCACTGTGCGATCCCAGCGGTTTGAAGTTTGGGAATGCTGCGGGACGTGCTCAAGGCGTCAATAATGCTTTTTTAAAGAAAGCCACTGTTATAGGTAAAAGGTTAATTCATGTTATAAAGAATTAGGAATAAGTTTATAAAATATAAGAAAGAGTCAAAATCTGTATTTGTAACTGTTCCGGTGGGAATTGCCTGAGCAGTTCTCAGAAGAGATAACATCAAACCGGTTACTGTGTAAGGCCTGCGGTTTTTCAGCCCTCCACGACCTATCAGGACCAGCTATACATATGATAACTCCTTCCCAGACAGTCTGAATAGAACTAGCCCGGGCCATCAGGAGAGGTCTCCGGCATTCCAGCTATGCATAACCCCTTCCCGGACGGCATGAATAGGACGGAGGGACAGGCCCGAGCTACCAGAGAAGGCTTCATGCATTTTAATGCAGAAGAAGATATGATCAAGAAATTCCGAGAATGGACAGTCCAGAGGAAGCTCACAAGACCCCGCACCTGGAATCAATTTCCTCACAGTACTCAGGACTTATTCCATGTGAATGCGCTCTGTACCGGGGTGCTCAGACAGTCGTCTGAGCTCGGCTTCGTCTTTGTCTGTTTCTACACATGTATCGACCCCGCTTTACATGCTAAGAGACACAAAGAAATATGTGGTCATCTTTGCCTGAGGCAGAATAATGGTATATAAGCTGGCTCCTGGAAGCATTCGGGGGCACTTTGAGGAAAGGCTGTCCCTGTGTCGGCCGGACTCTAAGGCACCCAGCGGCTGCACCCGGGGCTGACGCTGACTTAGTTGTGGCGAGGTTTTGAACTTCTATATTTTTAAATTTTTTTCCAAAATAAATCTTTGCGATTTTTGATAAATTGGCTTCTGATTTGATCATTTATAAACAATGGTGACAACCCGACGTGATTTGATACTGGGATTTGGGACCCCTTCCCACCCGGGAGGCGCCCCGCCGATTTCCGGCGGCCCAGGTGGGTTGGGAGCCCGAAAAAACCCAATCAAATTTACAAAGAATCGCAACAGGAGTCGGATCTGTAATCGGACCCGGAGGTTGCGAAACCAAAAAAGAAAAGCCACAACCAAGGGAGAAGGGCCCTTTCTCGGAGAAATCCGAGGTTTTTTCCCGTAAAATTCAACGTGCACGAGAAACCACGCAAAGAAAGGAACCGTAAGTATTTGCGTGGTTGGGAGGGAGTGTGAACGGAGACCTGTGTGTGTGAGACGTGACCTAGTCATGGAGCGAAAGTGGACCCAAGGCTGCAGTTCCACGTACCCCCGAGGGCCGTGGTCGCCGCGGGGGAAGCGGATGGCTTGTCTGTCAAAACACACGGGACCTGGACTCGGGAAGAGTTTTG
>JAFCGX010000035.1:0-76709 GCA_019023105.1 Diglossa brunneiventris
TTGCCCAGGCTTTCCTACACGCAGCGCTGCCGCCTCACCAACAGCTCCGCGTGCGCCCCTGACGTTCCAGCTCCGCATGTCGGGACGATGGCACGCAGCCGGCTGTGGACAGCGTGGATCAGATCCGCAGGGCACGGACCCGCCTGGAGCAAGGGAATCCATTTCTATGTGGAGCCCAGGGAGTTCACCATCAATCCCAGCCACGGCACATCCTCCCCCAGGGACCCAGGACATCGAGGTACGGCAAGAGCCCAGCCACAGACGCTGCAGCACCAGGGCTGGAGCTCCACTGCACTGTGGGAGGGCTTTAGCTCTGGTGCCAGCTTGGAGCATCCTGGCATGGAGAGATCTGCACTGCTGGGAGGCCTCTGCTAGCTGGCTACTCGGGATGTTCCTCGAGGAGCACTGTTTGGTTTTCCAAATTCATATGCTGAGCTCACATACCTTATGGTCAAGCCTCGAAGCCATTCTTGTGTTTTTGAGAGCGATTGATTTGATTGCAAGTGGGCAGAGCAAGGATGAGGGCAGAAGGTGGCTGTTAGAGAGTGTCATTGTATAAAGCAGTTAGCTTTTCTTCTTGGTCTCATTTCCCCTTACTGGGGAGCAGAATGATTTGTGTTCACTGCAGGAATCTCCAGTGGAACAAAAAACTCTGCAGCCACGAACTGTCCAGCACCTGCTGGGCCACACTTTGCCCTCAGCTTCCTGCTGTGAAGCTGAACTCATTGTGTTCAAGTCAGGTTTCCTCTGCATTTATGTCATGTAGTTGCATTTCTCATTGTAGATGAGAAATTGGCCCCTTAATTTGAATGCAGTGGTGCGAAGAGCTTTAGTCTAATGTTTTAATGTAGCTGACCTGTGCCCTGATAGCAAGGTGTGTTTAACAATTCTGGCATTGCCAGAAGGCTTTTGTTACTCTGAGACTGTGCTCTACACATGGAGCAGCAGAAGAATTAAGGCCAATCCTCCCTCAGAACTGGAGATACACACGTGGGTAATGAGCTTTTGTAAGGAAGAATTGACTGTTCTTCTCTTCCACCAGGTGACCCTGTGCTCCAACACGGTGATGGAGTTCTACAGGAGAATGCTGGTGGACCTGGAGGTGTTGGCAAGGGAGTGGCAGCCCTGATCATCACAGCCAGGTACCAGCCCTTGCCTGGCCTCCCCAGGCACTGCCTTGCACAGGCTTTGCTGGCTGCAGCTGCCAAGGAGAAGTGCTGCTGAATGCCCTCATGTTGTGCCAGCTGGCCATGAGAACAGCAGTGCTTGGGCAGCAGCCTGTGGTGAAAAGCCCCCCTGCTCACAGCCAGCACGGTCCTGGGCCCTCTTCTAAAGGCACCAGGAATGATATCATTGATTGGCCTGGGTTTTGGTGCTTGAGGTGGAACAAATTTCCCGAGGGCCTCCTCTCCTTCTTCCTGCAAGAGGTGGAGTTGTGCTGGTTGTGAGCACCGTGCACTGGTTGGGGCCACACCAAGCAGCTGCTGAGAGTCAGGGTCTGGCTCTGTGCATGAGGGCACATGGCAGGGGGGAGTGGCTCCCAGCAAGAGTGGGGAGGGCAAGGTCTGACGAGGGGGAGCAGCCTTGATGTGGCAGGTCAGCTCCAGTTTTTCTCCTTCCCTCTGCTTCCCATTTTGAGCTTTAATGTTCTCAGAGGTGAGACCAAAAGTCGTTGTTGCTGCAGCAGAATTCCATCCTGCTGTGCTGCTGTGGGTGCCAGTGTGATGCCAAGAGGGATGCAGCTCCCTGGTGCTGTTCCCTGTGCCAGGCAGAGCCATCCAGGCAGTGCCTGGGCTGCCATTCTGTAAAGCAGGTGGAGCTGGGGCCAAGGCAGTGCCTGGAGCTGTGCAGGGAAGGAGCCAGGGAGCTGCAGGGCCTGGCAGGGGCTGATCAGCCCCTCTGTGGGGCAGCTGCTGCCTCGTGCCCTCCAGGGCTGGGGCAAAGAGCTGAGTTCTCAGGCAGGGCAACAGCACCATGGCAGAGAAGGGAGTCATTTGTACTGAGACACTGGAGCTGTGTGTTCCTTGAGCCTTAGGGAGCACTGATCCTTGTTGGGAGGGCTCCCCCAGAGCTCGTGGGTCACTGGCACTGTTCCAGGAGTCCTTGCAAGCCTTCTTGGTAAAGGAGGGGCTGAGGCAGCTGTGGCACAAAGTGCTCTGCCTGGGGCACTTGGCAGTTCTGGGTGCTGCCTCTCAGGGTTTGCCCCTCCTTGACAAGACATGTTGGAGTGGGAAGAGGTGGAAGGCAATTGATCACTGTAGGGCTGTTCAATGTGCATTTGACAGTGACCAATGTGTTCTGCTCCATTTCACAATCTTTGGGGGGAAACGTTCTCCATTCTCTCAGTATCTCTGATTGCCCTGGGGTCATCTCTTTGCCCAGATGTCTCGTTCCTGAGCTCCAAGTGTCCTCCCCAGTGCTGCAGTACGATGAGTGCCACCTGAAGGTGCCCTACGAGAGGAAGCTCATCATTAGGAATCCCAGCCACCTTCCTGGCTGCTACGGGCTTATTCCCCAGGTTTGGCATCACATCCACCTCCTCCTGTCAAATATTACTGAGGAGATTATTAGGGGAAAAAAGGGTTTGGATAAGACCTTGCTGGTTTCTATTCAGTCTTAAAGATCTGCTGAGAACAGGATCCTACCCGACTGTAAACTTTAGGAGGCAGTTTAAGCTCCTGAGGAAACAGTTGATGTTCTGGTCCTCAGGGTGTTTTTCTTGTGGGAGATCTAAGAGGGTTGTGAAAAGCTGCTGCATCCACAGACACCAATGCCTGTGCTGGCAGCCTCCTTGCAGGATCCCCTGGGAGTGCTAAGCCTACAATTCTTGCCTCTTGTTTGTGCCTTTTCCCTTTGTCCTGGGGAGTTTTAAACGTGTGTGTAATTGCTGTTGTGGTGGATGTTAAGGAGTCTAAAGTTTCTTCAGAGGTGCCTCTGAAGCTGCATTTCATTGTGTCCCTTCCAGAAACGCAAGGAGGACTCTGCTGTGCTCTACTCCAGCCCCAAGCCCTGTGGGATTGTGCAGCCCCAGAGCACAGCAGAGATCCCAGTTGTGGTGGAAGTGCAGGCCCTGGGCACTCATCGCACCAACGTTGCCATCGGCGTGTTCGGGGATGAGAGAAACCCACTGGTGAGGGCAAGGGGAGATGTGAGCCTGTGGGCAACTGCTCCTGGCAGGGTGCACAGGGACAGGGATTCTGCCGGGGAAAACAGGCACAGGCTGCTGTGGAGAAGGACAGGAGGGGTGGCTGGCACAAACAGCTCATGCCTTAGAGCTGGGAATCTCAGTGTCTGACACAGAATGCAGTTCGGCTACGCTGCAATCCAGGGTCACTTGAGTTCATTATTCTTTAAAATGCTGTTCTTTGGAAACATCTGTTTGAAAATGTCATCTCTGTGAGCACAAAAGAGGATGTCAGAAGACTTCTGGGAACCTTGAGCTTTCTGTAAAAGAAAGGAAAGCTGGCATTTGAAGAGTGGTTGCAAGGATTGAAACTTCTATTAAAACATATGGAAATGGCGATGCCAAATTCCCTGGATGGCACCAAACATCTGAACCTGGGCCATTGTGGCACTGCCTGTAAATCAGTGAACAGGAAGGACAGGCAATGCAGGCTGTGCCAGGGAGCCTGAAGTTTGACCCAAACAGTTGCTTTCAGCTATCAGGCTGCTTCCCTTAAAGAGGAGGGTTTCTCCCCACCAGAAGAACCAGTTGTTGAACTGTCAGCCTGGTCTTAACTAGAGATTTCTTGCAAAGGTAAAAGCTTTGGGCATATAATTTTTAGTTTGACAGGTTCTCTTACCTTAATCCTTTTCAATTTGGAGGTGAATGTGTATTTTTTTTTTTCCCCAAAAGCCCAGCATTTCAGCTGGAGAGTGGTAGCTGTCCCTAAAGAAATAAGTTGAGCAGGGTTGAGCTGTTGAAGGTTTTTTAGGTTTCCCTGTTGTGGTTTGTTTGTGGTTTTTTTAAATCTTTCTTGCTTGCTTCCTGGCACAGAGAGCACAATTACGGAGCTCAGGACGGCTGGCAGAAATCTCCCCAAGCCCAAGGCTGGCAGAGTCTGGCAGGATCCCAGCACCACAGCCTGTGTATGTATGGATGGATGGATGGATGGATGGATGGGGAATGCGACCTGAGTCACCTGGGAGTGTTGGAAAATGTCAGCCAACCCCCCAGCAGTGTCAGGGGAACATTCCTGATAAATCCCTGGTGGAGCTGCAGAGTTTCTGGCCTTGGGCACTGGGGGGGCTGTGCTGGCTGGGCACTGGCTGGGTCTGCCCCTCGGTGCCTCAAATCTCACCTTTTTGCTGCCTTCTCTGTCTTTTCCTCTGCCACTGTGCTTTTTGCATCCCCACCAGGTGTTAATGCCTGTCCTCTGTAGCTGCTCAATGCAAGCAGTTGCAGCTGCTGCAGCACCTCAGTGTCATCCCTGGGCTGCCTTTAGAACAGAGCTGCTCCAGCCTGGATTGGGAAGGGCTGGATCAAACCATTTCTCAGTTCAAGGTGCCAGCACCCACCAGGGGCTGCATCCTGGCCAGGAGCTGCTCGTGCAGGTGTCCCTCCCTCCCACTGCAGGTCCCTGTTCATAGTTATCTTATTTTCCAGATGTGAGCTCTACCCACCTAAATTCAAACCCCAGCCACCGAAGGAGAAGAGAACCAGTTTGGATTCCCTGGCAACTCGATGGAGGCACTTCAGGACTGGACAGGAGGATGCAGCCAGAGCCCTGAAAGAAGTGCAGGATGTTACCCACTCTTCAGGAGCAGAGGTAGATGTTCTTGTACATCCAGTGCTTGTGTTGCCTCCCAGCCTGCCAGCACCAAGTCCTGCTCATGCTGAGCTCCCTTTTTGCTGCCCTGCTGTGCTGTGCCCTGACAGTGGGCTGGGCAGCAGGGCCAGTGGCTGGACATGGGCTGAGTGGGAGGGAGAAACAGGAGAGTTTTCCTTGGAGAAGCCTGACTCAGATCCTACAGGCCTGTGTTGAGTGTGGGATTTTTTGCCTTGTTCCTTCCAATGTAAGATGAGGCTTTTCTCTGCATCATCATGGTCAGACCTCCAGCTTCCTTCCCAGAGCAAGCTGGGATGAGTCCTGATCTCCATGGAGCCTCTTCCCAAGGCAGCCAGAGACAACCTGTTTGCAGGGCTCTGCTTTCACCCAGAGCTGCTATTGCACTGCTGGCCCTGGAGCTGTCTTACAAAGGGAGACTTTGCAAAGGGCTGTCTCTTCCTGCCAGCATAGAAAATTGCTTGTTTTTCAGGTGCCAGCACAAACTCCTGAACACCCTCACCTGCCACGAGGCTTGGAGGGATTCAGGTGCTCCCTGGACGTGGCGCACACTCCCCTGGGAGCGGAGAAGGCAAGAGGGAATCTGTCTCACTTGCCCAGTGTCAGTGTGGCCAGCAGGGCTGGAGCTGCCAGTGCCACTGGGGGCCTCAGCATTGGCCACAGAGGGGCCTCCCATCCCTGCAGGCCCATCACAAAGTGCTGCTGGAGCAGCTGCTTGTTGGAGAGGCCGTGCAGGACACGTTGTGGGGCTGCCCAAGGACGCTGTGCAGCACCTGTGGAGGGCACTGCTCCCCCTGGAACTCCTCAGGTGGTCCACAGGAATTTTTGCAGGAGCTTTTGCTGTAGCACCTTGAGAAAGCAGCATTTAATCAGAGAGAGAGGGGAAGAGCCTCAGGGGTCAGCAGAGCTGGGCTGGACTCCTTCCCTCAGCTCCAAGAGCTCTCACTCGGAGTCTCCTCCTTTTCTAAAAGCAGGAAGTTTTGAAACTTTTTAAAGGCAAGTTGTGCATCAGAGAGAATTTCTACTGCCAGGAGACATCCCAGTTCACTTTCATGTCATGTACTAATTCATGCATTGACCCGTGAGTATGGGAGAATTTTCCCCATGGTCCCTGCACTGGTCAGTGGCATGGATGCAGGATGAGGTGAGGGTGATTCTGGCAGTGTTTGGGGAATAGGCCCCTCTGGCTACAGCTGCACTTTGCTCCAAGATGCTCTTCTGCATCCATTTCCATGCTCAACACCTCAATCTCTCCTGTCTTCCATCCAGGCTTTCAGTATCCTGCCACTGCCAGCTGTGCTGCAGCCAGGAGAGAGCCAGCAGGTCTCCTCCACCTTCTCTGGCCCACTCAACAACACCTGCAATGTCCCGGAGCTGTGCCACGTGGAGGAGGCCCCAGCTCCGAGGGGCTGGTGCCCGGGAGGCCTCACGTGTCAGCTCCTCCCTGAGCCCCCGGGAGATCAACTGTGGCTCTCAGGCCCCTCTCAGGGAGAGGTGAGTCAGCCTTCCATGGGTTCCTGCTCTGCCATGGGTTATTGTCCCTGCAGGGCTTCCCTGCTCCAAGGACTCTGAGCTCAGAGGTGCTGCACAGCAAAGGCAGCAGCACCCAGGGATGGCCACTCTGAGCTCCCTGGCTGCCAAGAGAGGAAGGGCCCTTCTTCTGTTGAGACAGAACATCTTCTTCTCTATTTGAGTGCTGAGCCCTCCTGGCTTAGCTGCTGCCTGCAGGGAGCTGGGCTCTGGGCTTGCCTGGCACTGCCTCTAGAGGTGTCTTGAAGTCCATGGTGTTGAGTGGCATCTTCTTCATCATCTCCCTTCTTCCCCAAAACAGTGGGATTGTGGGATGGGCAGGCGTGGGGCACAGAGCAAACCTTGCTTTGGGTCCTGCTCCTGCCACAGATGAAGTCCTTGCAATGCTGACCTGCCAGGGTTCTCCTTATGGTGGGACAGCCCCCAGAAAAGCTCATGTCCTTTAGGCTCCCCTGCAGCTGCAGCAGTGGGCAAGCACAGGAGAAGCTCAGCTCCAGCAAGGCAGCCCAGCTCAGGACACACAGGCCAAGTGTGGAGCTGGGAGTGGAGGCTGCTTAAAGCAAGCCTGTGGACCAGGACTTCTTCAGGCCAGGCTGAAGTTGGTTTCATGGGGAGGAGACGGACGAGGCTGCTTCCAATGGTTTCCATGGCAGCCAGCACTGGTTTGCTTGGTCCCAGCTGGGTTCCAGCAGGAAATCTGCCTGACAAGAGCCTGTCTTGCAGGAGAGGAGTTCCTGCAGCCTTTGCTTTCTGACTGATAGGATAGTTCTCATTAAGGAGCAGGCTAGGAGTCGTTAAAGCCAAGATCACGGACAGAGACTCTCTAACTAATTAAAGTTAGACAGTGGTATGTTTATTAACACCCATGGGCGGCACCAGAGTCGTCCCTAAAAGGCGTGACCGCGCTGTCCAAGGTTCTTTGCCCTCTTTATTTCCCAAGATCTTACATACAATACATCTGCACAACCCAGCCACCTCCCATCCCTGCTCTGTTTCAAATGAGGTCATTGGTCCTTCACACCTGTGCAATTCTTCCTTGAATTGGGTTGATGGTCTCAAATTGGGTCAGTGGTCTTAAGGGATGAAGTCAGGAATGTCTTCATCAGGTCTCTGTGACCCTCTGGCACGATCCAAGGTCCCCTCTTAGTGATTGATTGACATCAAGCCCAGGTGCTAAAACCATTGTTCTACTGGTTTCAAGATGTTCTTAGAACAGTTCACTTACTCCACTTCCTTCTAGAAAGAAGCTCCTAATGGTAAACAATAGAACAATCAGCTCCAGCTTAAGCATCTCATAATCATTAACCTATGGTCTGCCTAACTTACATCCTGATCAATGTGAATTGCTTCTAAGCCTCAGCTGAAATCTGAACTCTTTAAAATCATGCTTCAGCTATGCCCAGGGAGAAGGGGCTGAATGAGCTGAGTAAGAACTGTAGGAGAGATCAGCAGATGTCAGCAATCTGTGCTCTGCTTTAAACTGGGAAGCCAAGAGACAAAGGGCGTTTTCAGGCAGCAGCGCAGAGAGCTGCTGGATCAGCCTTTGGCAGGGGCTGCAGGGGTCTGGCTGTGCCTTCAGAGGGAGCTTGCACAGTCAAGAGCTTATGATGGCAAAGCTTAGGTTTGGCTGGTCCTGGAGGTCCCCTTCCACCAATGCCCTCACTTGGGATGTTCCCACCTCTGGTGGGTTGAGGAGAATTCACGGAAATGGCCTCAGGGTCAAGGAATGAAGGGCAGGGCCAGCCAGGACTAGGGAGCCCAAGCTTCTGGTGGGGACTCTCAGCCATGTTTCTATTTTGTCTGCAGAAGGGAGCTGAAGCAGCCAGCTCAAAAGCTGGAGGAGGAGGCAAAAGCCTTAGATGAGAAAGAGAGGCAGAAGGAGGGAAAGAAGGGTGTCTCTGTGGGAAGCAAACTCCAAAACCAGAGAAGGGGAAAACCAAGACCAGAGAAGAAGGAAACCAAAATCCCAAAACAGGAAACCAGATCCCTTGAAAGGAAAGAAACCAAAATCCAGAGAAGAAGAAAACCAAGGTCCCAGAGAGGAAAGAAACCAAAATCCCAGAGAAGAAGGAAACCAAAATCCAGAGAAGAAGGAACACCAAAGCATCCCAGAGGAAGGAAACCAAGGCCCCAGAGAAGAAGGAACCAAAGCATCAGAGAGGAGGAAACCAAAATCCCAAAGAAGAGGAAACCAAAGCACCAGAACAAGAGGAAACCAAAGCCCCAAAGAAGAGCACCCAAAATCCCAGAGAAGAAGGACCCAAAGCCCCAAAAAGGAGGAAACCCAAAATCCCAGAGAAGGGGAACCCAAAGCCCCAAGAAGGGGACCCAAAGCCTCAAAGAAGGAGGAACTTAAATCCCAGAACCCAGCTGAGCTGGAGAACTCTTTATTCTTTATTCATACAACTCATTTTACACAGTTTGACAGACCTCGTCAATGCAACTTTAGTTAGTTCATAGATTTCTTCCAGTTATTCTATTATTGGTTAATAAATAGATTTTACTTGTGCATCAAATCTCTCTATTGTATTGTTTACCTCTTCACTGATTCTCATGGGACAAATCCCTTGTTCTGGCAGGTGCATTTGTTTTTCACCCTCAGAATAGATTGGTCACAAAGTCTCATTCTCAAAACAGCTCCACATGGGAACTTGTAACTGCTTAGCTGCACTCAGAAGAGATGACAGGCCAGCTATAAAAATGGCAGAACAAGGCCTGATTTCAAAAGGCCTTCTTTTATCATTATTCTACCTGTCTATGACATCTCCCCCCTTTTGTTAATTTAAAAAGGGCTCCTATGTTCTGATGTTGACACAGCTCACTCTTGTGAGGGTATTATCTCATCAAGGTTATCACTGGTTATCTGTTAGATATGGGATAAGATAGATAAAAAACAATTCCAATCAACAAAACTCAAATTCTATCAAGTCATTGACTCAGGGGTTTGCAGCATGAGAAAACAAAAGAATAATGTCCAACGTCTCTTAGGGAAATGGAAAGAAATGACCATTGTTTCCAATTAGTTGAGAAGTATGAGAAAGTCTTGAGCTGGAAATGTTGATCTTTGACATCACTGAATGTCCTCCTGGTCTGGAACAGGGAATAACTGAAGAAGGTTTGTAGGAGCACCGTACCATGAGGATGCCATGAGGCTTTTGTTGGCAAATTGCCTCTGTCAGTTTCCAGACACAGCCATGTCCTGGCAGTTCTCCTTCTGTTCCTGCTCTGGCCACAAAGGCTGCAAGGTGATGAGGTGATTTCTCTTTGCACTGGGCCTCATTTTTCCAGAGCTGATCAGTATCTGATGGAATGAACAGGTGACTGCTTTGAACTGCTGATGATAAAACACAGGCACATCTTCTCCTGAAGTTAATGAATCAATGAGGCTTCACTGTGGTACACTCAATTGGGATTTAGATGTGATGATCTTTTTTCCAAATTTCTCATGTAAATATTGCATTATTCAAAATGATTAGTTGTCCAAATTTCTCATCTACATATTGCATTATTTGAATGTTCTTAAGGTGTTCATTCCTCTTCTTTTTTTGTTTTTTAAGAATGAGATGCATGTCTTTTGTTATGAGTATGAAGAAACATCATAGCAAAATAATACATGCAGTGGACAAGAAACTTACAGCAATTAGGAATAATTTGGATGCAACAATCAGGAATATTTCAAATAGCAGACAAAGCTAACAACATAGGTGGAATTAGGTAAATAGCAATCTCTGAAATAATGTACCATCATCCCAGAGTCTGCAAACAGCTGACAAACCTCGATTCAGTGGGGACTTGGATAATTATTTCCAGATAATAATTCCCACTCCCTTTAAAATAGTTCAACTGTCATGTCTAGAGGGTCAAATTGCCAAGTCCAAAGCAACTCAAATCTAGTTTTGATGCAGAAAACATCTGGGTCTGTTGCAAATTCCAGTCCAGGTAGAGCTAAGGTCTGGCCACCACCCAAGCTCTAAGTGGGAGAGAATTCCCTAAAACGTAATTTAAAACAAGGCTCTTGAGAACAGCACTTAGGAGTGAAGGTCTAGGGGTGACAGACTAATGAACCATCCAGTAGCTGTCTCCTCCAAAATTTCCTCAGCATAGAGATGCTTTAAACCCAGCAAACTGTTGGAGGGGTTCTGTAATAATAATTGGGGCTGCATCTGATTACTTAGAGTAGGTGTCACAATACCATCAGTTTAGAGGAGGCTTCCGACAAAGCCGAGATATCATTTCTGGGAACTCTGAAAAATACTTAAAAATGATGAGACAGCCCTGGGTCAAACCATAGAGCCACAGTGCGGAGCCCAGCTAGAGGGGTAGTCTGGTCTGAGAGATACATAAGCAGCTAGAGAACAAAAGGAGGATCCTGAAATGACACGTGTCTTGTGGATAATTACACAAAAGATGGAAAGCATATGAAAAGCTGGCTATAAAAACAGTAATACAAAGATTTATGTATTTATGACAGAATAAATGCATCAAAGGAAAACACTGAAGAGCTCACTAGTAAAATTTATGATACCTCAGATTAAATAACACTCAAACTGATAGAAATTTTTTTGGACAGCACTAGAGCTTAACAAGGAACTTAAACTCAGCCCTAAAAGGATTTCAAATTAATAAACAGAATTTCATTATCCCCTTAGTAGAACAAAAAGCGCACTCAAGAGAACTCAAAGTTAATTACTATTAATACCAAACATAACTGGATCCATAAAAACTGGAATAGAACATTGTTCAAACTTAGTAATACTGAAACTTAACAGAAATAAAATTACCAAAATTAACCAAATAAAACTTTGCCTTATTTAATTTAACAGAAAGTAACTGAGCATTACAAATTGGGCTTTAATTTAACAGAATTAAATTAACATCCTTAAAAGTTATAGATATGACATGATGTAATTTTGTCCAAGGTTATTAACACAGACTACTTAAAGGTGAATAAGCCATAAGTGCAATAACAGCATGATGGTGTCTGGAGGGATTCAAGTTGTAACAAGCATATTGGAATTATAAGTAAATCAGTTATGAGAAAAACCCATGGTAACTGCAAATTCCATGGAAACAGAAATTCAGTAGGACTTTTTAAAGTGCAGGTTACTGGAAATAAATATAATAAAGTGCAATTTAGCATATTGCTGAACAACCCAACAGCTTTTTGTGACTGTATCTGGCATCATTTATATGGCAAATTTGTTAGCATTCTTGTTAAAGAAATCAGACCATGTTCAAATTTGATAGGTAATAAGGCGTTGCATTTACCGCTTTTCAATATAGTTGATAGTTATCCCATAGGGATAGTTACAGGCTTTGTTAATGCTGATATGTCTTTTTGGGATGTGTTTTTTGTCCGGTCAGTTTCTGGCCAATTGTTTTTCAGACATCTAAAGTAAAATTTGACACAGTATGTGGGCCCTTGGAGGACCCCAACAGGTCCAGTTCTTGGGATTCCTCTAGAGCATTGGGCAGCATTTTTGTCCACCTGTCCCAAGGATCTGCCAGGTTGGGTCTCTTACCTGTGGTGCGGAGGAGCTCTGAGTTATAGACGGGCCAGTCATCTGCTACAAAGGTGTCATGGTTTGACACTGGCGCAATGCCAGTGCCCCATGAAAATACATTCTCCCTGGTGTCTGCTGTGAGATGTGACCAGGAATAGAGCAAAGCAGGCTCCAGCTTAGGAATAAAAGGGAAAAAAAACAAACTTTATTAACTTGCAATATATAAAAGAAACACACAGAACTCAGGATGAAAACCTTCCAAACATTCCTCCTCCCCCCACCAAATTCCCAATACATCACAGTAAGACAAAACCTTGGATTCTCAATTCAGTTACCACCCCTCAGATCACCAACTCTCAGTCCATCACCACCCTTTAGATAATCAATTCTCAGTTCATCAAGAGTGAGGAGTCCCTCTTGTACCAAAGGCTTCCCCTGGAAACACAGTTGAGACTTCTTGTGTTTCCATGTCACATGTGGCACCGCCAGGAGATCATTTGCCATCGTGACATCTTCCTTCCATGCCCAGCTCTCACCACTGCACATGGACCAGAGCTGCTTCTAGGGTTCTCCTTTTAAGGATGCTTTGCCCAGTTCCAAAAAAGCACAGTCTCTCACTTTCGGGACAACTGTCCCCCCCAAATTCACCCCCTGGGGCCGACAGGTCTTGAGAACAGAGATCTTCTCCTTCACTGAAGACGGAGGGCACCACCACCACCCTCCTCACCCGTCATCTCTGTTCATGCACTCCTTCACATCACATCACTGCACTCTCTTGGCTCTGAGCCATTGCCTCCCCTTAAATGCAGTCTCTGTGTCACAGGAAAAATGGTTCTGTCCATGGCTATACAAGAGAAGTCCAGCCAAAGGCCACTCCATCATCTCCTGCCACCCAAGGTTCTTCTCCACTTCTCTCGTGGCCCATTTCCTCTTATCTCATCTCTATCTCTCTTCTCATGCAACTCCAGGAGGATCAGCATTTGTAAGGTTTCCATCATCCAAGAAAAGGGTTAAAAATCTCAGGCTCTGCCTGTCCAGAACTCCCGGCTGCCCTGGGGGGCACTGTCTCACAGCCCCAGCCTCAGCTCCTCCACCCTTCATCCTGCAAGGCCCTTCACCTCTCTCTGTCCAGGCCCGCCTACCTCACCCGGCCGCACGGCTTGTGGGACCGAGAGCTTCCCCTGGGAGTCCCTGCTTTCCCCCTGTGTCTCAGAGTCGTATCTGTCTCAGTGGCCACACCCTGCCATATTCAAATCTGAGCACCTATGGTTTGCCAAGTATCACAGCTTCCTCAAACCTGCAGTGCGGTTCAGGGACATCCACCACCCAACATGATCCAGTGGCCAAATTTACCCTAAAAAGACTACACTGCCCGCGTCACTAATACATGATTGGTTAATCCTAGCTGTTCACGCATCTAAATTAGAGAGGATCCTAATCACGCATCTTGCTGTAGTTTCCCCACCTGCTCCTTTTTTCCCCCTGCTGCTCCAAACTTGCTGAGTCCGTATCCTTCGTATCTCTCAGTGACATACCGACCCCATTTCTGAATATGTCATTCAATCTGAGCCCATTGTCCATTATACAAGGGCTGATTGTGCACGGCTGATATGGCACTAACAAACTCCTAAATCTCAAAAACTTTCAACAAACCAGAACAATGACAAAATCAAAAATCCCCAAAAAAACTATATTTTCCCTTGTAAAAATCTCCATAACCTTAACAAAAAACTTCTCTCCCTAACGTAAACTAATAAAAGACTATTCTAGAAATAGTAAACTAACAAGAAATTTTAAGATTAGTTTCTTTACACTGTTGGTAAAAAAAAATATGTAAGAAAAAAGTGTTCTAAAGAGTTTTTTTAAATTCTCACTACATTTTTATCTTTTATTTACTTTTAATAAATTTTCTTTATACCCTTTTAAAATTTTAAGCCTACTTTACCTTTCTCATAATCCTATCTCACAACAAAATAAATACATAATTAACTGACACTAAAACCCAGCACACTCACCAATCCATTAATTAAGAAATCTCAAGATTAGAAAAATCTTAAATTAACAAACCAAAACCACTACAATGTAATAATAAACCATTTGCCAAAGTTTCTCTGATTTTCTAAAGTTCCCAGTAAAGGCTTTTTGGTTGTTTTTAGCTCCTGAGAATCTCTTGTTGGTATTTCTCCAACCAGAAAGTCAGTGAGTCCAACCAGAGGACACAAACAATTGTAATTCCTTTTAAATGTCTCCTTGGAAGAGTTGTTGGGAGATGGCAGTCAGGGCTTGTGTGTCCTGCTTGCCCAGCCCAGGCAGGGCTTTCCCAGCCACATCCCACACTCCATTGCCCAGCTGGAGCCGCTGGTGCCTCTGAGTTGTGCTGCCCCAGCCCCAGGGACGCTCTCCTTGTCTGCCCATTCCCCCACGGTCTCTGGGCAGGGATGGCTCAGGGGGGGCTGCTGACATCCTCAGCACCTTGGAGGCTGCTGCTGAATTTTCCTGCTCCAGAGGCTTGTTCAGCCTTCAGCTCTTGAGTGCAGGAATTCAGTGTCCCGGGCTCATTAACATTCAGAACACCTTAACAAGCCAAGCCTCTGGGGATAATTTATTTTAATTTCAAAATTTGTGGTTAATTAGACAGATCTGTAGTATATCCAAAGTGAATGCAATGTATTTAAAAAGACAGCGAGAAAAGATTTTTTAGGTCCTGTTTAGGTTTTTTCCCTGTTAATTCATTGATATGTGCAATCTCCAAGTGACACTGAATCCAAGTACTTCTCCAGAGGCTTGTTCAGCCTTCAGCTCTGCAGTGCAGGAATTCAGTGTCCCAGGGCTCATTAACATTCAGAACACCTTAACAAGCCAAGCCTCTGGGAATAATTTATTTCATCTTCCAAATCTTGTGTGTTTTAACGGAGAGATTTCAGAAGTGTATTCAACTGACTATGTTCTATTTAAAAAGACAGCGAGAAAACTTTTTCCGGTCCTGTGTAGGTTTGTTTTTTTTTCTTCTGTTAATAGCAATCTCCAATTGACATTGAATCCAAGAACCTCCTCATGCAGTTTGAATAGATATGAAACCAAGACCCTTCATGGCTGACAATCAATCAGACTCTGTCCCTACCCCCACCCCACCATTTCCCCCATCCAAGCCCTGGCACTCAGAGCAGCCTTGTGCAAATCTGAGCTCCCTCCAGCCCAGGCTGCCCCTGCAGCTTTCAGCTCCTTGGCTCCAGCTCCCACCTGCTTTCCTTGGAGAAGGAGCTGCCCGAGACACAGAGGGATGTTCATTTCTTGTCAGCCAACAAAGACAAGGGAGGCACAGCTCCATCAAATGCAAAAGTCATTCCTCTGCTGGATATTAAATCCACTTCCACAGCAGACAGCCTCGAGCAATGGCAAACACCTTCTGTGCCCAGCACAGATCCCAAGGCCCCCCCAAACCCTCCCTCCCCGATTCTGCCCAGATTTGCTCTTTGCACACACGAGTCACACGCTGAAGTCAGGAGCTCCCTCCATGGCCAGAGGGAGGAAAAGAGAGAAAGGGGATGAAGAGCTCTCCTGTGCAGAGCCAAGGTCCAAGTGCAGCCCCTGCAGTGGGAACCACAACTCATCAGGTTTGTGTCCTTTGGGCTCAGGGACTGGTGACACTCAGAGGCACAGAAAGCTTTCCTTGCCAACAAACACAAGTTGAACATTTGAACAGTTTAACAACATCACAGCTCTTCCTCGGCTATCTGGGATGTCCCCAGCAGCATCTGACATGTTCACCATCCCCCAGGGATTGTGTACAGGAAGAGTTTAGACAAGACATTAGTAATGGCATTCTGTGATAGATATAGCACATTTAAGGTGTTTACTAATGTGATATTATTTGAACTTCAGGAAGATTGGGCACTCCCTGAGCTCAAAGCAGTAAACCAGTCTGTTGAGAGGCACTTGAATGACCAGAGAGCATCTGGAGAAGGAAATCTGGGAGCAATGGGAAGACATAGATCCATTTGGTCTAGTGAGAGATGTCCTTCGACATGGCCATTTAAATAGGACAAATGGAAACACCTGAAGGAAGAGGGAGAGGTAAAAGACTGAATATTGTGACATAATATTGTGTGACACAATAGAGGGAAGATCAGTATTTCTTCTGCCATCAGAACCTCCCAGAAATCCCTGTTCTTTACAGTCCTTACCATTTCTTAAAACTACTCAAATAGACCAGATAATAAAAATGTGTTTGTATATTATGAAATGAACAGGTATTAAAACCTGTGCCCCTTTCCAGGAAGACATCAGTTGTGTGCCCATGAACAGGCAGTGCCACTTGTGCCCTGAGGTGCCCAGCTGGGATTGGATCTCTCCAAGAGCACCTGAGGGAGAGCAGAGCACCTTGCAAGCTGCAGGTCCCTGACAGCCCCGCAGGGCTCCTGTGCCATCAACATCTGCTCTGCTCCAGTCTGAAACAGGGCCCAGCATGGTGCTGGGATCATCAGAGAGCTGAGGTGTGTGCTGGAATTCATGCCCTCCCCATCCCGCAGCAGCCCTGCATTTCCCTGCTGCAGCCTTGGTCTCCAGCCCAGCCATGGAGGCTCTTTGGGCTCTGGAGTGTTGCTGCAGCCCCCAAGGGCAGCTGAGCTCTGCCTTTGGCACAGCCAGGCCTGGCCAGCGCAGGCCATGCTCAGCAATTGCTTGTGTGTGCCTGGCCCCTTTGTGGCCCTGTGCTGGCCCAGCCATGGTGGCCCAGCCCCTGTGCAGGCCCAGCCCAGGCCAGGAGCATTGCGGCTGGGAACGGCCCCTGTGCTGTGGTGCCCACAGCAGCCTTGGGGCTCTGTGCCCCATGGCCTCCCTGCTGGGCAGCCTCTGCCAGCTCCTGCAGAGCCCCTGGCACCTGTGGGGCTGCACAGACAGCCCTGGCCCGGCTCTGCCGGCCTCTGGGCCAGCAGAGAGGCAGCCAGGGCTGGCCATGGCCGGGAACAGGCCCTGAGCCCCGCAGGAGGATGGAGCTGGGCCACAGCCAAACTCAGCCCAGGCCAGAGCTGGGCTCAGCAGCCAGGCTGCCAAGGGCTGGGCACAGAGGCTGGCGCTGACAAATGTCCTGGGCCCCCTCCCTGCTCTGTCCATGCCACCAAGGGCACAGAGCCCTCCTCTCTGGGCCACTTGCCTGTTTTCAATGCCTTGCACAGGCCCTGGCCCTGCCCCACAAGGCCTGGCCTGAGTCCTGCCCCTGCCCGCTCAGCCAGGCTGAGATGGACACTGATGGTTTCTGGGCCAGGCTCTCGGAGCCCAGCCCAGCTCCCTGCAAGCTCTGCCAGCTGCCCTGAGCTCTGGGCAGCACCCAGGGCCTCTCCCCAGCCCAGCCCAGCCGCTCTGGCCCCACAGCTCTGCTCGGCCAGGCTGCTCTGGGCACTGCCCCCCATGGCCTCAGCCCCTGGCAAGGGCACAGCAGCAGCTGCAGCTGCCACAGGACTCAGCCCCAGCCATGGGGAAGGTGCTGGGCCAAGGCCAAAGGAGCTCCCTGGCTGCCCTTGCTCCCCTCGGGCTGAGGTGCTGAGAGCTCTGCAGCCCCTGCTGCCATCCCATCTGCCCAGGGCAGCACAAGAGCCCCGGCCTTGGGGCCCTCAAGAGCTGCTCCTGCTCCAGGCCCAGGGCCCATGCCAAAGCTGGGGCAGCCACAAAGCTGTGCCCATTTCTGTTCATTGCTGCTCTGATGGGGATGCATCCTCAGCCACTTGGAGGTTGCTGATGAATTTTCCTACTCCAGAGGCCTCTTCTTTCTTGAGCTTTTCAGTTCAGGAATTCAATGACAAAGGCTCATAAACATTTGTTCAAAACGCCTGAACAAGAGAAGGCACTGGGAATAATCTAAGTTTTCAATTATTCTGTGGTTAATTAGACAAATATCAGAAATGTACTGAAAGTGAATATACTATATTGAAAAAAAAAAGCAGAGAGAACTCTTTTGTCCAGTATTCTTTTCCTGTTTATAGATTGATATCAGCATTGTCCAATTGATATTGACCCCCAGCACCTCCTAATGCAGTCTGAATAGATATGAAAATCAAGACCCTTCATGGCTGAAAATGAATCAGACTTTGTCCCCACCCCCCCCCCCCCCCCAGTTCCCTCATCCAACCCCTGGCACTCCTATGGATCAGGAATGGTGTGGCCAGCAGGAGCAGGGCAGTGATTCTTCCCCTGTGCTCAGCACTGGTTGGGCAGCACCTCGAGTGCTGGGTCCAGTTCTGGGCCCCCCAATTTAGGAAGGCATGGAGGGCTGGAGCGTGTCCAGAGAAGGGCAACAAGGCATCCTTGGGAGGGGTCTGGAGCACGAGTCCTGTGAGGAGTGGCTGAGAGAGCTGGGGTTGTTTATCCTGGAGAAGAGGAGGCTCAGGGCAGACCTCATCCCTCTCTATAACTCCCTGACAGGAAGGTGCAGCCAGGGCAAGGTCAGGCTCTTTTCCTAGGGAGCACTCGAAGGACAAGAGGACACAGCCAAAAGCTGCACCAGGGAATATTTAGGCTGGACATTAGGAAATATTCTTCACACAAAGGGTGATTGGGCATTGGGAATGGGCTGCCCAGGGAGGTGGGTGAATCACCATCCCTGGAGGTGTTGAAGGAAAGACTGGATGTGGCACTCAGTGCCATGGTCTGGGTGACAAGGTGGTTGTTGGTTCCCAGGTTGGACTTGATGCTTTCCAAGGCCATTTCCAGCCTGGTTGATTCTCTGATGATTGTGACACTGCAGGGCCCTAGGGAAGCAAGGGGCCATTGTGACACTGCGGGGCCTGGTGGCACTAAGAGGACCATGGTGACACTGTGTACAACATGGCAGCACAGAGCCAAGGGGCCACTGTGACACTGTGGGGCTGAATGGAAGCAAGGAGTCCATTGGGACAGTCTGGGTCCTGCTGGAACCACAGAGGCCACTGTGACACTGTGGGGCCTTGTGGAACCAAGGGGCCATTGTGCCACTGCAGAACCAAGGAGACCCTTGGGAGAGCCTGGGGACAATGGAATCAAGAGGCCATTGCTCCATTGCAAGGACTCTGGGAACTGAGGGAAAAATTGTGACACTGTGGTGCCCTATGGAACCAAGGGTCCCTGGTGACACTGCAGGATCTTGTGTCGCCAGGGCCCCATTGTGACACTGCAGCACCAAGGAATTCATTGTGGCACTCTGAGGCCTCATGGAACCAAGAGGCCACTGTGACCCTGCAGGGCCTTGTGGGACCATGCAGAGCATTGTGACAGAGCAGGACCTGGTGTCATGATGGGGCCATTGTGACACTGCAGGGCCCCATGGAACCAAGGGGGCCAGTGCTGCACCTCAGGGACTCCTGGAATGAAGGAAACACATTTGACACTGTGGTGGCCCTTGGGACCAAGAGGCCATTGTGACACTGTGGAACCAAGGAGAGCATTGCTGCACTGCCAGACCTCATGGAACCAAGGATCCATTGTGACACTGCAGGGCCCAAGGATCCAAGGGACTTTGCGACACGAAGGGGCCCCCTGGAACCAAAGGGACATTGTGACACTGGGAGGCCTCATGGAATCATGGAGACCATTGGGACACTCTGTGGCCTCATGGAACCGTGGTGACACCAAGCTGGCTGGGAGTGTAGATCTGCTGGAGGGTAGGAGGGCTCTGCACAGGGCCCAGGACAGGCTGGATCCAGGGCCCAAATCCAACAAGGTGAGGTTTAACAAGTCCAAGTGCCGGGTCCTGCACTTTGGCCACAACAACCCCTGCAGCACTACAGGCTGGGGACAGAGTGGCTGGAGAGCAGCCAGGCAGAAAGGGACCTGCAGGGACTGATGGACAGCAGGCTGGACATGAGCCAGCAGTGTGCCCAGGTGGCCAAGAAGGCCAATGGCTCCTGGCCTGGATCAGGAATGGTGTGGCCAGCAGGAACAGGGCAGAAATGGGCTGTTTGAAGGGGATGGAACAGGGGTGGGCAAAAAAAAGAAATTTGTAAAAGGAAGAGTAAAGAAAGCAAAGGTGAAGCCAAGGAAATGCTGAGGGCAGTTTGGGGGTGGCTGCCAGGCAGCCCTGGCTCTGACCAACAGCGTCTGCAGTGGCACAGGAAACTCCCAGCTGATGGAAAAGATTTTCTGGCTGAGTGCAGAGGCCAGGACAAAGCTGAGTGGTTTCCCTGGCGTCCCCCAGCCCTTGCTGGCCCCAGGGGCTGATGGCATTTGTGCTCCCTCAGGTTCATGTCCCCACAGCAACAGCATGGGGGTGCTCCCCCTGCTCTGTGCAATGCAAACAGGGGCTGCTGAGCCAGTGCTGCCGTGTCTGTGCCTGCAAGGATGGGGCACCTGTGTGAGCTGGGGAGAGGCCAGGGCTGCACAGGGGGGATGTTGTTGGCAGCTCCATGAGGACGCTCTGGGACGCTGCCCTGGGCTGTCCAGCGCACTGGGGATGGATCAGCCCTGCTCTGCTGCTCCTTCCCGTCTGCCCCAGGGCCCTTGCAGAGCCCCAGCCATGCTGTTTGCCCCCAGCCTGCCCACGGCCAGCCTGGGGCTGCTCACGGGGCTTTTCTGTGCTGAGCATTGGCCTGGCCGTGTTCTTGAGAGAGCCTGGGCAAGGAGCCTGGAGCCCCCAGGGCCTGGCCTGAGGCGTCAGCGCTGCCCCAGCAGTGCCCATGGCCTGTCCCTGCTGCAGCCCCGGCACTGCCACCCCCAGGGCTGTGCCCGGCCCCGAGAGCACTCAGGCCCTGCAGCAACACCAGGGCCACCAGGGCAGCGGGGCAGGGCCATGGCAGCAGCACTGGCAACACCAAGTGCTGCTGCTGCTGCTGCTGGGCACAGCTGCTGTGCCAGCCCTGATCTGCCCCCAGCTCTGCACACAGACATTGCTGCTGCAGCTCCACAGAAGGCAACAAAAGGGCACCTCTGCAGAAAACTCTGCTGGGAGATCCTTTAGTTCCTTTAAAGCCACCAAGAGTGCAGGCCCTCATTGACACAGTCTGTGGCCACAGGGAAGTTGGAGAGAAACAAAGTGGGCAATGACACAAAGAATGACATTTATTTCTGGACAATATGAAAAAAGCAAAAGAAAGACAAATGACCACCAAAATGAAACCAACAAGAAGTATCAAAGGTGACTTTTATTACAAATGCTTGGCAGAAATTGTCCAGAGTTTTAATGTTTATGAAACCATCCAGTCATCAGTCTCCACACTGCAGCCTTGAGCTCCTGGTTCCTCAGGCTGTAGATGAGGGGGTTCAGGGCTGGAGGCACAATCGAGTACAGAACTGAAAAGGCCAGATCCAGGGATGGGGAGGAGATGGAGGGAGGCTTCAAGTGAGCAAATATGGCAGTGCTGAGGAACAGGGAAACCCCAGCCAGGTGAGGGAGGCAGGTGGAAAAGGCTTTGTGCCGTCCCTGCTCAGACGGGATCCTCAGCACAGCCCTGAAGATCTGCACATAGGAGAAAACAACGAACACAAAACAACCTAATGCTAAACAGGCACTAACTACTAGAAGCCCAAATTCCCTGAGGTAGGATTTGGAGCAGGAGAGCTTGAGGATCTGAGGGATTTCACAGAAGAACTGGCCCAGGGCATTGCCATGGCACAGGGGCAGGGAAAATGTATTGGCTGTGAGCAGAAGAGCATTGAGAAAGGCACTGGCCCAGGCAGCTGCTGCCATGTGGGCACAAGCTCTGCTGCCCAGGAGGGTCCCGTAGTGCAGGGGTTTGCAGATGGACACGTAGCGGTCGTAGCACATGACGGTCAGGAGGGAAAACTCTGCTGAGATGAAGAAGACAAAGAAAAAGAGCTGAGCAGCACATCCAGTGTAGGAGATGTTCCTGGTGTCCCAGAGGGAATTGTGCATGGCTTTGGGGACAGTGGTGCAGATGGAGCCCAGGTCGCTGAGGGCCAGGTTGAGCAGGAAGAAGAACATGGGCGTGTGCAGGTGCTGGCCGCAGGCTACGGCGCTGATGATGAGGCCGTTGCCCAGGAGGGCAGCCAGGGAGATGCCCAGCAAGAGGCAGAAGTGCAGGAGCTGCAGCTGCCGCGTGTCTGCCAATGCCAGCAGGAGGAAGTGCCTGATGGAACTGCTGTTGGGCATTTGCTGTGCCTTGGCATGGGGATCTGTAAAACAAGCAATCATGGAAGAGTTGGGTTTGGAGAGGACTTGAAATATCCCAGCACAGCTTGGGGGCACTTTCCCCCACTGCCTGCCCAGGGCTCTGCTGCCTGGAGCTGTCCCTGCCAGCAGCTGCTTCCCTGTGCCCAGGGCTGGGCCCTGCCAGTGCTGCCCGAGCCCAGCCCAGCCCTGGGGGCTCAGCTCTGCCCTGCAGACCCCTCCCAGCTCAGGCACTGCCCCGGGGCAGCTCTGCCTCTGCAGGCTCTGATGGCAACGTCAGAGCAACCCTGAGGAGGCTGGAAAAGCAACACTGATGCTGTCTCTGAGGGGCCCTGTGCTGATTTCTGTCACTGCCTGGTTTAGTGGGATCTGACAATTTTTTTTTTCTTCCTGAACTGAGAGATGAAAATCTCGGTACAAATTCCATCCCAGCAACCCAGAGCAGTAGATTATAAAAGCAGGATTTCCCTTTTAGGCAGCCCTTGTCTTGCTTTTCTCCCTGTATAATCTACTTGGAAATATTCTGCAGTTAAATGCCATGCTGGGAGCAGTCCTGAACAATGCAGCATCCTCTCCACACAAGGAGAACACTTCCAAGCCACACCAGCTGTCTCCTCCCACCCAGACCTTGTCCCCCAGTGCTGGGAGCAGCTGCCAGGGCTGGCTGAGAGCTGTCCCTGGCAGGCAGCAGAGTCCCTGCCCCAGCACAGCGCCCTGGGCTGCAGGACCCTGCTCTGCAGGACAGCCCTGGGCACCCCTGGCTGCTCTGCACAAGAGACAATCAGAGAATGTACTCACAGGCTCTGGAGGCATTGGGATGCTCCAGCTTCCAGGAGATGGCTCCAGGAGCTGCAGCTGCATTGTCCTGCAGCCAGAGGTTCCTGTGCCAAGGGCTGGCAGTGATTGTGCCCCAGGCACTTCTCAGCACCTTCCCAGCCCTGACTGATTGAAGCTCTCTGTGCCTCTGTGCTGTGCCCGGGCTGGCTGCAGGCAGTGCCCCAGCCCTGCTGGGCTGGAGAAAAGCTGCTCATCAAGAGAAATGTGCTTTTGAAGCTCTTCTTGGTTACCAGGAGCTGCCTCTGTGCCAGGAGCCCAGCCCAGCTCAGCAGCACAGACACAGCACAAGGACTTTAATGAGCCTCTGGGGCTTTGTGCTCAGGCCCTGAACATCAGGCCCTGAGAGGGAGCTGAAGAAACCTCTCCAGAACTCCAAGTCAGAATCCAACTCCAAAGTTTCTTGGACTTTTAATGGGTCCCACTGAGGGACACGACTGAGAAAGTGTCCCCAGGCCCCAGGCAGAGCAGAGAACTGCAGGCAGTGATGACAGGTGGGGACAAAGAGAAGCCAAGTCTTGGTGCCCTGGGACACAGCAGGGTCTGTGCCACCAAGGGCTGGCAGGAGACACCTTGTCCTGAGGCCCTGGGGCCTCCTGGCACAGCCCCAGCCAGGCTGGGCACTGTCAGCCCCTTGTCCTGCCCTCAGCATCCCCCCCAGCCCACATCCCAGTGGCCTCAAGGATCTGCTGGAAGGAGTCCCTGGGGAGCCTTGCTCAGCAATGGCCCTGGGGCTCCTTCATGCTCCCTGCAGGGACTGCAGGTTTTTCAAAGGACTTTGGGTTTGGCTTTTGCCTTGGAGTCTCTAAGAGGTTTTTGTGCAATCATGGCCTCCAATTATCTGCTGTAATTAGTCCCTGGAGAGGCTTTGTCAGTAACAACACTCAGTGGGGCTAATTAATGCTTCAAGGTACTTCAGTAATTTAAGTACTTGGTGTTTCCCTTTTGATACAGACTCTGTGAGAGGTTTGTGCAATCATGGCCCCAATTATCTGCTTTAATGAGTCCCTTGAGAGCTTTGTACTGACACTCAGTGGGGCTCATTAATACTTCGAGATACTCAAGATTTTTAATGTCCTTTGGATTTTCCTTTCTACACTGAATCTCTGTTAGGTTTTTTGTGCAATCCTGGCCTCCAGTTCTCTCCTCCAAGGAGTCCATGAGGAGCCTGTGTTGGGGATGGACCTGAGTGGAACCCATTAATGCCTGGAGACACTTTGGGTGTTTCCTCTGACTTTGACTCCTGGAAAGGTTTGTGAAATCTCCTCTCAGGCCCTGAGGTTTCAGGGCTCAGCTCCAAATGCACCACAGGGTTCATTAGGATCAAGCAAGCCCTGACCAACCATGGCTCTGCCTTGATTTCCCCCTGCTCTTGTGCAGTTCAGCAGGAAGATTTCCTTTTACAGTTATGGAGAAATATTGCAAAGAGCTTCTAAAAATATGTATTCCTTTCTTAAAGGGTGTATTTTGTTGCTGTTCGTATTATACAAGATGTGATTGCAGCATTCTGTGATTGATATTGATCCAGGGCCACTCCTAAGGAGGTCTGGCCAAGTCAGAGAAGTTGTACCTTGGAGCTGACCCATTGTGGACGACATTGCTTCACATTCTCCAACCCCATGTGAGAAACAATTTTCACTTTCAAACATTCAAGTGGTTTATTAAGAACTTATCAAAATACAACAGAAGACTGAAAAAAGGAAAGAATGCAATACCAGGAGCAAAGAATTCAGTCACTGTGTGTTCATCTACAAAATGGATATTCTTTCTTTTATACCTCTAGCCCCTCCCAAAGTCTTGTCAATCAAACTCCTTCTTCACTGTCCAGTGGTGGAGATCACTGTCTTACACCTTGATTGGAGGTCAGGTCACTGACCATAGTAACAAACCAACCCTCCCAAATGCCCCAGCTACTGAGGCCATCCTGTGATAACAATGCAAGGGAGAGGGGAAAGATGAGTATACATCCACAAAACTTCTCTTAACATATATTTATTATTCACCCCTTAATTGTGAGAGTCAACCATAGGATTACTAATCTATAACAAGCCCTCCTTTTCTTTTTCTGTAAGTCATTTTGCTCGAACAATTAAGTCAAAAATTTTCTCTCTCTCTTGAATGAGCCATACCGGCATCTGTTGATGTGGGCAAGGTGAGACAGAGTAGAAATTTACCAGAGTAGAAATCCATTTTGATTTAGGTGAAATGTACATTTTTAAGTCTGTGTAGCCTGTCTGCAAGGCCTAGGCTCAAGGGAAACTGCTTCAATGAAGGACAGAGATAAGGGGGGCTAGACAGAGGATGATAAAGGGAGACAGAGACTGCTGTGAAAGCAGGTCAGCCTGACTTGTGAATTCTTTCTGATAAAGAAGAAAACGCGGTAAATATCATGTCAAATTCGTAAAAATTAATATGTATGAACCTATTGTGAAACTGTATGCATATGTATTTGAGAGGAGGATAAAAAGAACCTGAAGTTCCCAGAGGTACGCATGTCTTTTAAGGAGAGTAATCTCTGCATGCATCCTGTGCTGTAATAATAAACATACCGGTTTCACAACTTTCACAAAGTTGTGCAGTTTTTGGCTACCTCTGCAAAACAAAGGGCAGTGGGAACAGAAGAAAAAGTCTCAGGTTTTCCTTAGACACACTTATTTGGAATGGACAAAATGGCATCCCAGAGGTCCAGTATTTCTTTGACTCCCATCTACCATGCCTATGTGGCTGCTACCCATAGCTGGTGTATCTTATGGGGTGAGTAAAGAGGCCAACTCAGTCCTGCCCTCCAGTCCCTGTTGAATTAAAACACAACTTAGGAATTATAGAGGTCAGGTATGGACTTTTTTCCCTACCTTACCATGCCTACAGGGTTGCTACCCACAGCAGGGCTATGGAGCCTTCTTGGTAGCAAAGAAAGGGGCCAACACGGTCTTGGCCTCCTTCCTTTATCTTATTTTCTTAAAGAAGCTGTCCCAGTAAAAGTACCTTTTACTGTCCCTTGTGTACTTCTCCTCAACAGATGCTGGTAATTCTCACCCACTAAAACAAGAAGACAGTTCTCAAAGTGGTTGGTGGAAGCTTGACTCTACCTTTTGGGCATCTTGGTGTTTTCTTGGTTGTCTTTCAGTCTCTGCTTGAGAATCCATCTTGTTTCACCCGGCCTGGATGTTACAGTCCACTCTTTGGGGTTCTTCTACTGGGCCTTTGACTCTGTTGCCATGAGTCCATCCCCGCTCTGCAGTTCGCACGGCCGATTTGGTGGTGAGCAGAACCTGAAAGGGACCTTCCCACTGAGGAGTTGCAGGCTGATCTCTCCATGGCTTGATCATTATCCAATCCCCAGGATTAATATTATGGATTCTGAAATCCAAGGTGGTCGTTTGAGGAATTACCCCTTTATGTTTTAGCCATTCTAAGGTTTGTGCTATAGACATAACTTATTTCTTGGCATTGGCTTCCCCTTCCTCATAGGTGGCACCTTCTGGGGTGAGGTCAGGAAGGGAAACCCAAACATCATTTCATAGGTGACACCCCAGATCTGACTGGGGTGGGGTTCTAATTCTTAATAAGGCCAAAGGGACACATTTTATCCATGACATTTGGGTTTCAATCATGAGCTTAACTAGAGCTCTTTTAAGAGTTTGATTCATTCTCTCAACCTGACCGGAACTCTATGGGTGCCATGGAGTGTGTAATTCCCATTTCACTCCCGGGCCTGAACAACTTTCTGCAATATCTTCGATGTGAAATGAGTTCTCTAGTCTGAATCAATCCTGTTTACCATCCATATTGGGGAATGATTGATTCTAGAAGTGTTTTACTCACAACATTGGCATTGGCTTTCACAGTGGGTAGCAACTCTACCCAATGACTCACGTGATCTACTATCACTGGCAAAAATTTCCACTGTTGTATGTTGCCTCCCATCTGCTAATCTCCACTTCCCTTTGTTATCTTTCTTGGCTCCTAGTTTAAGAGTTCTTCCTCTTCTGTCCCCCTGAATATGGGGACTTTTTGCATTTTGCTCATAGGTGTTAACACCATCATTAATTTTTCTGTCTCTGATTCAGTTGCATTTTTAGCTTCTAAATTGGCTAAATTGTTCCCTTGCACCTCCTGAGTCACCCCTTTTTGATGTCTTTTCACATATACCACTGCTACTTCCTCTGGCAATTGTAAGGTTTCTAATTCTTCTAAAGCAAGTTTTTCATGAATCAGTCCCTTTGAATTGAATAGCCGCCTCTCTTCCCAAATTTTTCCAAAGTATGCACTACTCCAAAAGTGTATTTTCAGTCTGTATCTATGGTTCCCCTTTTCTGCGCTAATATTTCCAGAGCTCGTGTTAGGGCACAAACTCACACCTTGGGCTGACCAGTTGGAAGGTAACTTTCTCTTTCTATGGCTACCAACCCTTCATGCACTATAGCGTACCCTGATACCCTGTGCCCCTTTATTACCTGTGAAGATCCATCGATGTACAATTATTTTCCACCTTGGAGTGGTTGATCTGTTAGGTCCTCCCTTACTTTAGTTTGATAGTTTATAACCTCTAGGCAATTATGTATTAGTGCCTCATCTGGTTCTCCATACAAAAGCTGGGCAGGGTTGAGTTGGTTACTCATGATTAGCTCTAAATCATTATCTATTAAGATGACTTCATACTTTAGCACTCAGGAATCAGTGAGCCATTTCTTGGCCTTTTGGCTCAGGATACTCCTTACTGAGTTAGGGATATATATCTTCAATTTTCCTCCAAAAGGTTAATTTTTTGCTTTCTGCTATGAGTAGGGCAGTCACTGCCACAGCCTGAATGCAGGTTGGCCACCCCTGGCTGACAGGGTTTGGTAATTTTGATAAATAGGCCACTGGTTTCCTGGATCCTCCCCAGTCCTGGGCTAACACTCCATGTGCTACCCGTTTTTCTATATTCACAAACAGATAGAAGGGTTTGTCTAAGGCAGGAAGACTCAGTGCCAGTGCACTGACTAATTTTTGCTTTAAAGCTTCAAACTTTTGTTCATCGTCTTTTTCCCACCTAATCTCTTCTTCAACTAACTTTTCATACAAGAACTGGATGGCCTGGGTGTATTCTTTAATCCATAGCCTACAATATCCCAACAGGCCTAAAATCCTTCTGACTTCCCTCTTAGTTTTTGGCCACGGGAGTGAGACTATCCCCGTAATTCTCTCAGGGTTCAGCCACCAGCTCCCTTGACAAATCACATGTCCTAGGAATTTTGCTTCCCATTCTACAAATTGGAGTTTACCTTTTGATAACCGAAGTCCTTGGTCCCCAGAAAATTTAACAACGCTATGGTGGATTCCCGAACTTCTTTTCTTCCCGTCTGAGAGAAGCAAATAATTTACATACTGGATGAACTTTATCTCAGGTTTGATGGAGAAGAGTTGTAGTTCTTCTAGGGCTTGACGAAACAGGGGATTCAGAAAACCCTTGGGGTAGCCCAGTCCACCAAAGCTGTTGCTTCTCCCAGAATTGGGATCCTCCCATTCAAAGGTAAATATATCCCACTTTCCCCTGCCAGTGGATCTGCCCAAAACATCTTTTAGGTCTGTCACACTAAACCACTGGTGTGCTGGGGGGATATTACTCAGTAGTGTATAGGAGTTAGGCACTACTGGGTATCAATTCACAGCTCTTTTGTTCACTTCTCTCAAATCTTGGACAAGTCTGTAAGTCCCATCTGACTTCTTTACTGGTAATATGGGTGTATTATGGGGGACATACATGGTGCTAAGGTCCTGTCCTCAAGTAGGTCCTGGATCAGCGGCTGCAGTTCTCGTCTCCCCTCCAGGGAGAGTGGGTATTGTCCTACCCGAAGTGGATGGTTTTCATTAACTATTTTCATTACTAGAGGTTTCATCTTTAATTTACCTTAGTTTTTTGGTTTTGCCCACATCATCTCATGAATTTTCTCCTCATTTTCTTCCCTTAATTGGAGAAGCTTAACTACCATTTTCCCTTCCTCTGGAGGCACTCCAATGTCAAACTGCACCTTTAAATCCCATCCTAATAAATTTCACCCTGCATCTGGAACTAACAGAACATCCCCAATTCCTATTTTATTTGTTCCTTCAAACTTTATTTGCTTTATAACTGAGGCCTTGAACCCTTCCCCTTTAGCACCTACTACTTGCACAGTATCTTGACCTTTCTTGCACCTTTTCGGGATTCTACAAACACAAGTTCTTTCAGCCCCTGTGTCTACTAAGAATTCAAATTCTTCCTCATGGGGATCTATTTTTAAAGTTTTCAAGGGCTCCTGATGGTATTCTGTCCCCAGGAGGTTGAGCCCCTGACACCCCTAATCTTCTGCTTCTCCATTTTGCTCAGTCTCATAGACCCTCAGCTCCTTTTCCCTCTGGGGGCAATTCTTTCTGATATGCCCACTCTCTTCACAGTAAAATCAAACTGGTCCTAGGTGTCCTTGTTTCCCAAACTCTCTTTTCTGTGTCCAGGCCTGGGGGCCTTATCCCCCCTCCGTCTATCTTCCTGCACTCAGAATCCCCCTGCCTTACCTGAGTTGTTCTTCACATACTGGTTTCCTTCCCTAATGGCAGTTGCCATTACCTTGGCTTTTGCCTTGGCCATCTCTTTGTCCCTTTTACATATACTTTCTGTGCTTCCCTTAAAATATCCTCTGAACTCCTTTCTTGCCAATCATCTAACTTTTCTAACTTTCTCCGTATATCTGGTCAGGTGTGAGTGACAAAATTTATCTTTAGTAAGATCTGTCCGGCCACCATGTCAGGGTCAACTCCTGAATATTGCCTCATATTTTTCCTCAACCTTTCTAACCACTCTGTTGGGGTTTCTTCCCTCTTCTGCTGCTCATCAAAAGCCTTACAGGCTTTTTGATTACATGGAGCTGCCTCATTGATACCTCTCGTAATCAATGTTCTATATTCCTCCATGTCTTGGCTTCCCTCAGTGCTGTTGTGGTCCCAGGTGGGGCACACTATGGGCATTTTCAGATCCCCAGGAGGTCCTTGCACATAGGCCCTTTCCCATATTCGTATCCCAGCCTCCTGGATCATCTGTCTTTCCTCTGGTGTGAACAACACAGTCATTATTGATTGCATTTCCTCCCATGTGCAAATCCTGGGCCCCAGACACTGGTCTAGCTGCTCCGCTAGCCTGAGGGTGTCCTCCAATACTCCTTTTAATTCCCTTTTAAACATTCTCACGTCAGAGGAACTGAGAGGTACAGTTACCCTCAGGGGGTACAGTCCCAATGCTTGGCTCCCATCCCCTGATCTGCTTTCTTCTCTTTGTGCTACCCTGCTCCTGGTGTTCTGGCTAGGCCCATCGGGGGTTAGGGAGGTGCAGTTGGGGCTACTGAAGGTGGGGGGGTCCCATTCTGTATGTTCTGCTACCTTAAACACGCTCACCTTCGAGGGTGAGGTCTCCCCCTCCCAGCAAGCAGCACAGTCACTCTCCTCCTGATTGAATGGTTTCTTAGCTCCTACATACATGTTTAATGCTCCGCATATCCATCCCTCGTCTGTCCCATATCTCGGCCAGTAGACATGATCATTCCTAATTTCCCTTTGGTTCTACTCTAACCCACAGTACTGAATCCTTTTGCTTTCATCCTTATCTCTGGCGTTGGGGTCCTATTTCCACTGGGCTAGCTTCCTTCCCAGTGGGCTGTCTGGAGGGATGCCCATTGGTTCCTCTTCAATCTCTGCTTCTTCCTCTGGGGATTCGCTACTCACCCATGATCCCATCCTGACCAGCAGATCACAGGTCTTCCCTGACAGAGCCCACCTCCCTATGAAGGGTGAGGGAAAGGGGGAAAAAGAAACCGGGAAAGGAAAAGGGAGAGAGAAAGAAAAGAGGAAGAGAGAGAAACAAACTAGGAAAAAGCTTTACCTCTCTTCCATTAAAAAAAACTATGGTCCAGGGGCTTCTCAACTGGCTATGCCCCAAATCACCGTGGCACAGCTGGGCTGGGGTCTGCCCCAAATCACTGCAGCACGGCTGGGCTGGGGTCTGCCCCAAATCACTGTGGCACAGCTGGGCTGGGGTCTGCCCCAAATCTCCTTGCACAGCTGGGCTGGGGTCTGCCCCAAATCACTGCGGCACAGCTGGGCTAGGGTCTGCCCCAAATCACCTCAGCACGGCTGGGCTGGGGTCTGCCCTGAATCACCTGGCTGGGCTGGGGTCTGCCCCAAATCACTGCAGCACGGCTGGGCTGGGGTCTGCCGCTGGCTCCGCCCCAAATCACCACCAGGTACTGCCGCAAAACCTTTCTGAACTCGTCTAACCCACACATCCCACAGGCCACAGAGGAAGAAATCCTCCGCTTTCCTTTTAAATTTGCGTCCCACCTTCCCTTCCAGCCGCCCAATATCCTGAAACTCCACCAGACCAGGGCGGGTCCAATATAGTACTCATGTGGAGTTCGCTTTCCTGTACCGGAATAACGGAGTAATTATCTGACTAAAAAATAGTACTCACCCCTCTTATTCTCTTTTCTTTATCCAGCCTCCTGCTGTCTCCAGGCTTCAGCCTGCAACCACCAGTGGCCCCAGGAGTATCCGACAGACTCCGCCAAATTTGTGGCGTGGGTGCACTTCTTTTTGAAAACTCCTAGCACCAGCAGGGAGAGGTGTCTATCTCAGGAGGGCCCCCAAAAATTGTGAGAAATAGCTACTCACTTTTCATAGTTTAGGAAGGTTTATTAAACCTTACCAAAAATACAACAGAAGACTGAATAAAGAAAAAAGGTTACAGCACTGGGAGCAAAAGATTTTCCCCACCATGAGCTCAGCCCCCCTTCACAATGGAGGTTTTACCCTTTTTTATCCTTTAACCCCTCCCAAAGTTCTGTCCATCAACCTCTTCTTCGCTGTCCAGTGGTGGAGATCTCTTCCTCGAATCCTGACTGGAGGTCAGATGTCGCCATAGTGACAAGCTGGCCTGCCCAGATGTCCCAACTCCTGTTGTCCCTTGATAACCACGTGAGGGGGTACAACATAACTGTAAATCTATAAATTTTTCTTAACCTATATACATTATATTAGTCCATTAATTTTGAGAGACAATAATCGCATTACTCATCTATCACAGACACGAAGTTCTCATATAAACACTAAATCCAAAGTTGGCTGAAGGCAGAATTAGACCAACTCCTGAAGGACAGACCAGCTTTGATCTCCTTGCAGCTCAAAGCACCAAGTGGGTGGGTGGGAGGTGTGTGAGTGACCCAAGAGTGAGGGAAGGGGAATGCAGAGAGCCCTGGAAGTGTTTCTGTGCAGACAGGCCGTGGGAAGGGCACTGCAGAGCTGCCCTGGGCCAGCTGTGAGGGTGGATCATCAACCCAACCTGCACTGGGCCATTGCAAGGGACTGTTGCCATGGACACTGCAGGGACCCCACTGCTGGGTTTGGGTGCCATGGCAACCCCCATCAGTTCAGGTTTCCTTGGAAACCAGCCCAAGGAGCCATTTCTGCAGCCAGGTTCCATGGCCACTTGCCTGCAGAGCTGTTGCTGCCCTCGGCTGCCATGGCAACCCCTCAGGACAAAGCGGTGCCAGGGCTGTTCCAGGTACAATTGCAGTGACACTCGTTGGTGCCACCAGGTGCCATGGCAACGGCCACATTCCTTAGTTTGGTGCCATGGCAACCAATGCCCGGAGCCCTTGTGCTGGTTGGTGGCCATGGAAAGCTGCCCTGGGCCCCTTGCTCAGGGCTGGTGTCAGTGCCCAGAGCCAGAGGGGATCCCTTGCTGGGGGCTTGTGCCATGGCCACCTGCCCTGTGCCGCGCTGGCCGCTCAGGCACCAGGAACCAGCAGCCAACGGCACTGCCAGGGCCAAAGGCCAGGTCAGCCAGACAGAAAGGGGCAGGGCTGGGCACTGTTTCCATGGCAACCGGCACTGGGGGGGGACACCTGGGTCACCTGGCCTGGCAGTTGCCATGGAAACCCCTGGCAGGCACTGAGGGCACAGCCCCTGGCACTGAGACACTGCTGGGCCGGGTGCTGAGCACAGGGCTGAGCACGCAGAGATGGTTTTGTTCTTGCTGAGCTGCAGCACAGCCAAGGCCTGTCCTGCCCCTCGTCCAGCCACGCTGGGGAGGGGCTGGGGCTGCGGGGGAGCTTGGCAGGGGACACAGCCAGGACAGGTGACCCCAGCTGACCCGGGCATACCCCAGACCAGAGCACATCATGCTCACTGTATGAGGGGGGGAACAAGGAGGAAGGGGGAATTTTGGAGGGAGGGTTTTGCCTTCCCAGGTAACACTTAGGCAAGAGGGGGCCCTGTTCCACCAGTGGGCAGGGTCACTACCAAAGACACAGACACCAACTGAAGGAATTGTGTCATTTATATCATGCACAGCTGCAAAGAATTACAAAAGGAAAAGCTCAGCAAAGCACATCATCATTAGCAAAGAATTACAAAAGAAGCTCAGCAATCCACCCAGTCATGACTACCAAAGATTGCCTGCAGTGATTAAAGAAGGATCCATCAGCAGTTCCCCTCAGCCTTCACCATCAGCCAGACCCACACATCAGCTGGGGAAGCCAAGGACTGCAGAGCCACCCCCAGACCCTGGGAATTCCTGCAGGTGCCTCCAGCTCTGCAGGCAAGGAGGCTCCAAGGCTGCTGGGAGAGGACACAGCTTTTACACTGTGAAACAAACAAGCTGACATCACTGCTACTGTGGCAACATCTGCTTTCATTTTCCTCTTTGGTTCCTCCCAAAGCCTGGCCAGGGCTCAAGGAGGAACCAAGGGAGTTGACTTCAATCCTTCAGCCCCAAACAAGGCCAGATGGGGCCTGGTCTGGTTTCTAAATCCAGAAAGATAAATCCATGTTTTATCAAGGAACACATGCACTGATCATGTTGTTAATAATGCTTCCTTAAGGAGTGGATACAAATATAACATTTGGTTGGAAGGTTCATCTAGAGGTGAACTTTGCCTCAGGGCCTGTTCAGGCCTTGATCACAGCCTGTTCAGGCCTTGGTACTTTGATCAGTCCTGAGACCTACAATGAACTACAGCCTTCATAACAATTCCTTCAATAACACAGTTTAGATTGAGATATTAGGCATAAAGGCATCTCCTCTTGTGCTTCAATTAAGTGCTGTTTAATTTCATTACTCTGAGCTATTCACGTTCCTTTTAAAACATGGCTAAATAGTTGCTATTCTCTGTTATTTATCAAATGCCTCTCTTTTCTAGAGACTGTCTCTTTTAAGACAAGTCTCAATACTCCACTTCCCAGCACAAAGCATCACAACAACTCTAACATGGAATGTCAGAGTGCACACCAAGTGCTCACACTGCAATGATGACAGGCACTGCCACAAATGCATGGCACAGCAGCCTCCAATTTGGCAGCCATGAAGCCAATCCCAGCAAGAAGAATTTTCTTCTTGCTGCCACTCTTCTACTGCTCTTTGTGTCAAGGTGATTCCTGACTGTTGGACCTCAAACCCATCACTGAGAGCAGTGCAACATTCCTGTCCCATGAGAGCCCAGGCTCCTCCTTGGCCAGCAAGCAGATAATCCAAGGCCATGCGCTTCTGTGGAGTCCCCATTCATGTTTGTTGGAGCTCACAGGATGTGCTATTGGACATTTGAACAGCATCATTTGCTACTTCTTCTAATAATCCATTCAACTTATTCCTGTCAACTCCACAGGACGAGTCAGCACACATGGGGCACAGGATCAACCAGAATCTTTTGCTTTCTGAAACCCAAGGCACTCCTTGGGGGAAAATGTTCTCTGGGCCCCAACTCTTCCTTGTGGTTGTTGCTGAAGGACCCGAAATGGTGGCCCTGCAGCCAAGAGTGGTGTGACACTGACACCGAGCAGCTCCAGCACCCCAAGTTCTACTGACATTGGCAGTGATGGTGAAGCACAGAAATCCTCTCACACTGTGGCCTCTGGAACTAGAACAGGGTTTGGTTTCTCCTGAAGGGAAATCCTAGTGAATCCTGTCCAACTGATCATTGCATTCCTGTGCTCCACAGCACAGTTTTCTGTAACTGTCCCTGCACTGACAGTGACGAGTCAGAGCCCATGGACAGAGTTCTGGCCACCCCACAGGCTGGGCCCTCCAAGGGAACCCCATTCCTGCCAACTCCAGCTGAGAACACACCCAGCAACTGGTGACATGCAGTACTTTGGCTACCCTGATCTTTACATTTTCAAAACAATTCTGATGACCAATCCCTTGGTGAAGCTCTAGAGGTGTTTCTGCAAACAGAGATTCTGGCTGACTCAAGATACAACTTACAGACATCAGGAGTATTTCAGGGACAAGGTTAATCATTCTTTTTCCTCAATCTCATTTGAGATAAGAACAATAATTCTGTTATCCATGGAGCTGGTGCCTTTTCAATTTCAGAATAATGCCTCCAAGGTCCTTTGCTTGTCCATTGGGGCAAACAGGGAGATTTGGTCTGGCAGGATGTGTAAAACAATCTCCTGTCAGATCTACTTGTTCTCACACAGAACACTTGGCTGCAGGGACACATTCCCATTGCTCCTGCCCAGGTTTCAGGACTCAGAGTTGTCTTTCCCAGGAGCTGTTCCTTCAGCTGCCTCGGGAGGGCCATTTGGCCTCTGGACCCACACTCTGGCTCCATTATTAGGACTGCTGGATCCAAACCCTTTATCTCCACCACAGTGTGATTGGAGGTAGATCTCCTTTTTTCACAATTGCTTTTAAAACTGCAATATCAATATTTGTGCTACCCTGTCATGGGGTTGAATAATCCAATCTTGTTCACTATTGTTTAAACAGAATTACTGTAATTTCTCCTTGATATTCTGCATCAATTCCTCCTGCCATGACATGAACACTTTGTAAGGCCAAGCTCCAAGGGAGCAGTTACCAAAGCAAAGTGTCCTGGAGGAATCTGAATTCCTGTTTCAGTATTGATAGCTCTCATTTGCTTTGAATTTCTCCCAATTAATTCCAATGCATGAAGGCCCAGCCCTGCAGCCTCTGGGCTGGCCCTGCCAGGGGCCATCACAGCCAGAACAATTTCCCAGGCAGCCCAAGTCTCACTGCCCATGGTTGGATTTGCAAACTGGGGGCAGCCGTGCACAGCCAGGGGTTTCCATTTCCCCCGTGGGCCATTGTTAAGGGCATGGAGCACATCTGGGAGATGGGTTCTCCATGGGCAAAGGTTCCCATCTCCTCATTTTTTCAACTGCTCTTTTAACAACCCCTTCACCCTTTCAACCAATCCTGCAGCTCGTGCATAGTCTGGTACATGAAAAACCCTGCAGGCTTAATCACTGTATTTTTCACAGGAACAGACAAAGCACTCTGCATCACAGTATCAGCAAACCCTGTAAAAATAGCCAATTTCCTCCCTTCCTCCTTTTTTCACTGTATACAATCTCACAAAGTTGACCACTGACATTAGGGTCCTGGCCAATCCTGTTCTGTAGGGTATTTAGTGTTACATCCCTGAGCAGCCAAAGCTACCAAATTAGTATTGTCAGCACTACTTCACATTATTATAATTTTATATAGATAGTGATATAGAAATATAGATATAGATAGATATAGACATATATATATATAAATCTATAAATATATATTAGGTCTTCTTATGCTATAAATATGTATATAGTTATTTATTATATTGATATTTCACTTGCACAAATGCATCTGAGCTCAAGATTAAAACCTTCTTCTCTTGCTCCATGTGGGAGCATTCCAACAATAATTGTTCCTTCTGAAGGTGCTGTTTCCAATGTACTCTTAACAAATTCATCTTTGTCTGCCCAAACCCACAAGTTCTTTTCCTTTTCCATGTGCAATTTTTGGATGCATTTGAAGACATCCAGGGCTGCAGCTTCTTTTAACCAACTGCCCCACTGCTCACACGGGGCTCCGACCTCAGCCCACTCCAGAGCCAGGGAACTCCAGGGAAGGGCTTCCCAGCTGGGAATTTCTGATGGGACTGATTCCTCACATTTACACTGAACAAGTGACATTTTGTTGGGATCTGGCCAGACTGGGCCAGTTTTGTTTTACCAGTGGGCAAAGTCAGCACCAAAGACACAGACTCCAACTGAAGGAATCAGTGTCATTTCCTGCAGCTCAAAGCAGCAAAGAATCACAAAAGGAGCAGCTCAGCAATGCACCCAACCATCCCCACCAAAGATTGCCTGCAGTGATTAACAAAGATCCAGCCCCAGTTACCCTCAGCCTTTACCATCCCCCAGACCCACACAGCAGCTGGGGAAGCTGTCACAGCCAAGGGCTGCAGAGCCACTCCTGGGCACTGGGAATTGCTGCAGGTGCCTCCAGCCCCAGGTGAGGCTCCAACCCCGCTGGGAGAGGGCCCAGCTCTGACAGTGCTGAATGGACAAACTGACAGCACTGCTAGTGTGGCAACATCTGGTTTCATCCTCCTCTTGGGTTCCTCCCAAAGCCTGGCCAGGGCCCCAGGAGGAACCAAGGGAGGTGACTTTGATCCTTCAGCCCCAAACAAGGCCAGATGTCAGATTTCATGGCCTTGTCTGGCTTCTAAATACACAAAGGTCAATACATGTTTCACTAAGGAGTGGCTACATCTATCACAGTGCTAATGACCATGCCTATTTCATTAGGGAGCAGATACAAAGATAACCTTTGGTTGGAAGGCTCATCCAGAGGCCACCTTTGGCTCAGGGCCTGCTGTCCAGGCCTCACTCAGGGCTGGTGTCCAGGCCTTGGCACTTCAGGGACGTGGTTTAGTGCTGGGCTTGGCCCTGCTGGGTGAGCGGCTGCACTGGGTGAGCTCAGAGGGCTTTTCCAACACAAAGGATTCTGTGATTCCATGATTATATCCACTGCATTCAGCTGGGGCTATTTTAGCAGCATTCCTTTGCTCCAAAAGTTCCCTCTTGCCCAGCTCCTGTGGCCTGAGGCTTCAGCTCCTTCAGCTGCTGGTGCTGAGCTGCTCATGCTGAACGAGGCGACTCGGAGAGAAGAACACAGTCCATCCAATTCCTTCTGGGACACGCAGAGGGGAGGCTGTGCAAACAGGAGCATTGTTTGCTGTGGCCTCCTCTCTGCCCTTCACGCCTTTCAGCGCTTGGAACCAGCCAAGAGCTTTCTCCAAGAGTGCAATGGAGCAGCTGTTCCTGCTCCTGGGTCTGGCTCTCTCCAGTCTCTGACCTTGCCTGGTTCTGTCCCTCTTGCTGTGCCCTCTGTTCCCCCAGGGCTCGCTGGCTGCTGCCCAGGACTGTGGCACTGGCACAGATCCAGTGCTCCAGAGCCTCCTTTCTGTGCCCTTGCAGCTGCCTGGGCACAGCAGCCTTTTCCATCTGGAAGCTGCCCATGGACAGGGAGTGCCCAGCTCCGTTCCTTGCCCAGCCTCCAGGAGCCCAGGGCTGCCATCTCAAGTCCCTGCTGGCACTGGGGGCTCCCAGGTGCCTCAGGCTGCTGTGACACCGCTGCACACGGCAGGGAAGAGGGGCAGGGGCTGTGCTCAAAGTCAGCTCCATCTGCTGCTGCTGCTGCTGCTGCTGCTGTGGGGTCATTTGTGCAGGCCTGGCCCAGAGTCAGGGATCAGATCCTGCCAGTCTCTTCCAGCCCTGGCTGCTCAGAGTTTGGGCCTTGGAGCCTCAGGTGGCCAAAGGCAGCTGCTGCTGGTCCCTCTGTGTGTGCCCGAGTTCAGCAGTGCTGCTCCATCAGTCTGTGCCCAGCAACGGGGAAAAGCCTCAGCCCTGCAGGGCCAGGAGCTGCCGGGCTCTGCCTGAGCAGCTCAGCCAGCAGGAAGGGAGCTGCTCCACACAGGAACCAGGAGCAAAGGACATTCCTTTTATAGGACATGTTTTCTATTTAAAGGGAAAAAAAGGAAAAAGGAAAAAAATAGGTAAATTGTAAAAGAGAATAAAATCCAAGTGTTAGTGAAAAAACATGACATAATGTTAGTGAAAAAAACAAAACATAAATGCAAAGTTACATTCTTTGCATTAAGAGGTAAATGATCTTTTTAAAAAGAGAACTCAGTTATTTCCATTGTAAATGTGCTGATGGCATGGATCCATCTTACTGACCTCAGCAGCCTTTTAAAAGATTTTGGGCTTTGTTTCCAACATTGCTATTTGAAATTGTGGTCGAAGCAAGAGGAAATTGCTTTGTGCCCTTCCAGCTCCAAGCAGGACTGGGAATGGAAACTCTGTCAAAGCCCAAATCCTTTAGAAGATGCCCTTCCTTCTCAGCCTGGAAATGAGCTGCACATTCCCTTTGAAACTGTCAGGGATTTCTTAGAGACACAAAGTCCCACTGACAGCTTTTTGCTCTGGTTTGGCAGTGCAGAAGGGCAATTCTCCATCCAGCAGCTCCAGACTGCACTGCCTCAGGAGCACGGCCCACTCGCCAGCTTTGGCCCACTCGTGGCACTGCTAGAGGAGGAAGAAAGTGCAACTGCACAATTCCAGCCAATCAAGAAGGAAGAATGGGACAGACAAAACACCCTGTGCAGATCCAGGCGTTCAGCTGGGACTGTGGAGAGTTTGGGTCCTTGCCAATGGGATGTGTGTCCCCAGCTGCAATCTCTGGGCCTGCAGCAGAGTCTCACTCACCTGCCAAAGCAGAAAGCTCAGGCGCTGTGCTCGCAACGGGCCCGTCTGATGCAAAGCTGTCAGAGCAATGTGAGGGCAGAGCCAGCCCAGCTGGGCCCAGGGCTGAGCCCAGCAGAGCCCTGGCAGAGCCCAGAGCAGCCTCAGCACCCGCAGAGCCCGGCTGCAAGGAGAGAAACCAGAAACCGCCCGTCAGCTGAGGGCTCCTGTGTGCCAAGGCCTGCGCTGCCCAGGCCATGCTGGCTGTGCCCAGAGCTGTGCCCAGAGCTGCCCAGCCCTGCTGCCTTTGGCACAGAGCAGGAGGGCAGGACATGTGCCCAGCCTGCAGCCAGCCACGGCACATCCAGCCCTCAGCAGCTGCCCAGAGCAGGATGCTCCTGTGCTCGCTGCCAGCTCCCAAAAGCTCTGATCCCACCCTGCCAAGCACACAGGGACCCACCTCACGCCAGCCACGGCTGCAAGAAAAGCTGCTCCCAAACCATGTCCTCAGCCTTCTCCAAGGGCACGGCCCATCCACGCCACAGCTGCTCCCAAGCACTTCCCCATCCACACTGGACCACCTCGAACGCTTCCTCTGGAAAAACAAACAACACATATTGACTGAGAAAGAGATACAAAAAAAACAAGAAAAACGTAAAAACTCTATCTGTCAGGGCCTTGAGGAAGGCCCAACTCCTACATGGTAGGGAAAAACCCAGCCATGGCTGAGGGAAGCCCACACTTTCTCTCTTCCCCTGCACTGCCCCCAAATCACGGTGATCCCAAAGCAAACAAGGGCAGTGGAGCAGCCCAAGCCCTTCCTTGCCTGCACAGCAAAGCAGCTGTGCACAGGTTCTGGAGTCCCAGCTCTGCTCCCACCATGGGCTTTGTTTGTGTCGGGCTGGCTGCCCCAGCCCCAGCCCAGGCCGGGGCACGGTGGGTGCTGGGGGCTGTTGGCAGGGCCAGGAGCCCACTCCCATTTCGTACCCACCCCAGCCCATGCCCCAGCCCTGCCAAAAGCAGCTGGGCAGCGACTGAAGGATCAGCTGCACCTGCCCCAGCAAAGGGGGAACCTTTGGTTCCCAGCCAGGCTGGGCCATGCCCAAATCTGGCAGAATTTCCCCGGGTGGGGACTCATCTGCAAATTCCCTGTGGAGTTGGCTTTGAAGAAGGTGCCAGAATCAAAGTCCATCACCTTCAGCCTCCAGTGGCCAGGCTGAGGAAGAGCTTGTCATCCCTGATGTCACCTCGCTGTCTCCAGCAGCAGCAGCAGCAGCAGCAGCATCCCCACCGGTACAGCTTCTCCAGGGGCTCCTTCTCCTTCCTGGGGCCAGACCAGGCTCTCAGGGCTCTGCCCAGGGCCCCAGCTGGCAGGGAACCAGGACAAGCAAAACCAGCTTGGATGGCGGCCACCAGTGCTGGGCAGAGCAGCTCAGCTCCAGCACAAGGGCTGCGTGTTCCCATCCCATGAGCCCGGGGCAGTGACACAGGCAGCACAAAAAGCTCTGGGTTCCTTTGCTTCTGATTGCCAAGGCATGTGTGCAGCTGGAACTTACCAGGGCCCTGCATCAAAGTGTGCCTGTGGCTCTCTCTCTTCTTCTAGGGCAGATGAATATCCTGCATCCAAGGATGGCAGAGCAGCTCTTCTAATGAGGGCCTTTCCACGTCCAGCATGGATAAACACCGCCTGATCAGATCTTGGCACTCTGGGCAGAGAAACCAGAAACCGCCGGTCAGTTGGAGAAGGCTCCTGTCTGCTTTGCCCCACTATTCCCGTGCCCAGGCCATGCTGGATGTGCTCAGAGCTGGGCCTAAACTTTCCCATCAATTCCCTGTTTTGGAGGAGAGCAGGACATGTGCCACCTCCTCAGCAGATACCAGAGCAGGATGCTCACGAGCCCTGCTGGCTCCCAGCACTGGGATTCCCCCGTGCCCAGAGAAGAGGATCCACCTTGAGAGAGCCTTGGTGGCAGCGAGAGCTGATGGTCCCAGCTGATGTTCTGGCCCCTCCTGAAAGGGTGCTCCCCGCAGACCATCTGGTGCAGCAGGATGCCCAGGGACCAGATGGTCGCTGGCTTGCCATAGTACCAGCCAAAGCGGGTCCATTCCGGGGGGCTGTATGACCGTGTTCCTATGGAATACAGATGGAGTTCAGCAGGGGGATGCTGCTGCTCCCAGAGCCTGGCCCCAGCATCCCTGGGCGTGTGGGGGCTGCCCCAGTGGCACACGGGGTGACCCACTGCCCTCTCACCAGCACCTGGGACTTGTGTACAGACTTGGGGTTGGGAAAGAAGCCACTGGTGTCGGAAGAGGGCAGAGGAAGCCCTGGCAAGGCCTGACCATGACATGCAAAAGAAAAACCCCTTCTGTGCTGGGGAAAAAAACCTCCTTGCTGCCTGCATAGCCCCAAAAATATTATGAAGCCAAGGCAAACAGGGCAAGTGGAGCAGTCTAAGCCCTTCCTCTCGCCTGCACACCAAACTGGCTGGGGCACAGGTTCTGTCCCTCTCTCTGCTACCCCCACCCACGGGGGTTTTGGTCGGGCTGGCTGCCCCAGCCCAGCCCCAGTCCTGGGCAGAGTGGTGGGCAAAGGCTGCCAGCAGGGCTGGGAGATGGCTCCCCACCCAGCCCAGCTCAAAAGCAACTCAGGTGAAATCTCAGTGTCATGAAGGGCAGCAAAAGGGAGAATCCCTGCTGCCACACCCAGCTTGGGCTGTGACATCTTGGGCCATGAGATGCCGGGACCAGGAGCACAGCCCTGCGTGGGCTCACCTGCAAAGTGAGTGTAGGCTGTCTCTTGCAGGTAGGTGCCACAGCCAAAATCGATCAGTTTGGCCTGCCCGGTGGCCAGGTCAACCAGGATGTTCCCTGGTTTGATGTCCCTGTGCAGGACCCCGCAGCTGGTGCAGTGCCGCACGGCCTCCAGCACCTGGCGGAACAGCTCCCGCGCCACATCCTCGGGCAGGAACCGCCGTGCCCGAATGAAATGCTGCAGGTCCTGACACCGCTCTGGGCGCTCCAGCACCATCACGATGTCGTTGGGGAGCAAGAGCCACTCCAGCAGCTGGACCACACCAGGGAAGCCAGTGGACACCCTGGCCAGCAGCACGATCTCCAGGGGCGCGCTGGTGCCGTCGGGCTGCGGGAGGAGCGCGATGCCGTCAGTGGGGCCGATGCCGTGCCGGGGCTCTGGGAGCCCTCAGCCAGCCCGGGATGCTCTGCGCCCTGCGCTGGCCCCACGCCCGCTCTCCCTCGGGGCGTCCTGGCGGCTCCCACCGTGCCGGGCCTCGGCTCATCCCCGCCCGGCAGCCCCGGCTTCTGCCGCTGGCCCCGCTCACTCACCAGCTCGCCCCAGTGCCGGACGCGGTTCCGTGGCACCCTTTTGATGGCCACCTGCGAGAAAGGGAGAGCAGCGGGCTCAGCTCGCCGCCCGCCCTGCCCAGCCCCATCCTCCTCCTCCTCTTCCTCCTCCGCCCCCTCCTCCTGCGCCCGCCGCCGGCCCCGCCGCTCACCGGGGCGCCGTCCGAGAGCCGCGTGGCCGCGAAGACGATGCCGAAGCCGCCGCGGCCCAGCAGCGAGCCCAGCCGGTACTGCTCCTTCAGGCCCTGCTGCGCCTTCCCTGCGGGCGGGACGCGGCTGTCAGCGCTCGGCCCGGGGCCTGCAACGGCCCCCGAGCGCCCCTCAGCCGCCCCGGGCCGGCCATGCCCAGGCGTTCGCTGTATGGAACGCGGCACGGGAGGCTCGGGGCCGGCGGCCGCGCTGCCGAGCGGCGGAGCTCGGGCCGGGGAAGCCGCAGCGGAGGCGGCGGGAGCGGCCGCGCCGCCTGTGTCCTCCGCGGGCCCCGGAGGAGCGGGCCGGGGCCGGGGCCGGGGCCGGGGCCGGGTCGGGGTCGGGGCCGGGGCCGGGGGGGCGGGATGTCGGGCCGGGGCCGGGCTCGGGCCAGGCGGAGCCGAAGGGCGGCGATGCCGCCCCCGCACCAGGCACTGACGCCCGCCCAGCAGCGCCACCGCCAGTACGGCCAGAGCCGGGCGGAGGCGAGACCGCGGCGGGACGGCCGGGGCCGGGCACGGGGCAGCCCCGCCCGGGGCCGGGGGCGGGCCGGGGGCATGGCCCGGCCCGGCAGGGGAGAGGGAGGCGGGGAGAGGAGAGGGACGCCGGGCAAGGGACCCCGAGAGAAGGGTGCCCGACAGCGGGAAAGGGAGAGAAAGAATAAGAGAAAAAGAAACAGAGAAAGAGAAAGAGAAAGAGTGTTCAAAATATCTGTTTTGCTGCTGCTTCCGCTGCTGCCGCCGCCGCTGCCGCCGCTGCGCTGCTGCTGCCGCCGCTGCCGCCGCTGCAACTGAAGCACCGGGGCCGTTCGTCCCCGTGTCCGTTCCCCGCTCGCCCCACGAGCCCCACGTTCGAGCCCCGCGCGCCCCGGGGACAGCCCCTTCGTCTGTCCAAACACGGCAACTTTGCAGCCTTGAGCCCAGATGCAGAGCCCTGACTCCTGCACACTGGCACAGCAATCCCCTCGCTTGCTGCTGTGCATTGTCCTTGCTGAGGGGCAAACACTGTCGGGCCACCTTCCCTTGGTGTAGGATTCCTACCTGACCCCAGCACTGCACTTATATCTCCAGTGTTGCCTTCCAGTAAAAACAGGGGAAGGAAAACTGTGTGTGGCTCATGGTATTTTTGAGTGTCTAAAAATCACTAAATCACCGATCTTAGAGGTGAGGTGCATCTGGAATTACTGGGATGGAGAAGTAGTGCAACATGGAAAAGGGGAGCATAGAAATAAATAGAGGAAAACATCTTGGATTGTTTCTTTCATTTTCATTTCACTTCTGGAAAGCTGTTTCAGTTTTCCAGGAATCTTCTCCTGTCTGCTCTTCCCAAGAATCTCTCATGGAGAACAAGGTCAAGCTTCTGTCACAAGATTTGCCACCAGGAAATTATGCCACTGGTGAAATTTTCATGATGACTGTTTGTGCTGGCTTAGGGCAAATTTTGGGAGGAAACCTCCAAAAGGGGTCCCTCTAGAAAGCAAGTTCAAGCGGCCCCTCCCCCTACTAGTTCAGGAAAAGACTTCCCTCGACAAAAGTGAAAAAACTCCCAGTTTATTTAACAAGTAAAGTATTCACAAGCATGAAAAATGAATAATATTAAATAAAACCTCTGACAGTGCTGAAGAGATGGCAAATTCAGTAAGTCCTTTTTGTGGGTTGCAGTTGCCTCACTCGGTCTCTTCTAAGTCCCTCTGGCGCTGGAATGCAGCGTCCCAGAGCTCGGTGGGCCACAGGTGTGAGCTGCCGGTGTTTTTCTGGGTGTTCAGTCCAGAGCAGGTTTAAACAGTTCCAGAAAAAGGAAAGTCACAGTCCGAGGAACTTCTGTGCCTAAGCTAGCTAAAACCAAATTGCTAGACCGGGGCTGTGAAGGCATCGGGAAATTTCCAAATCTGGGCACTGGCGGTCCCAGCAAACACCAGATCTGGATGGTGCTGGAGCCAGAACCTACAGATTTCCAAATTTTGGCTTTCTGTGCCAGCAAATCACTGGACTTGGGCTGTGCCAGCACCAGGAAGTTTTCAGATCTGGGCGCTGGCGCTGCCAGCAAACACCAGATCTGGGTGGTGTCGTTGCCAGCAACAGAAATCTGCTGGATTTGGGCTCCGCTGGCACTGGGAAATTTCCAAATCTGGGTACTGGCGCAGCAAACACAAGATGTGGGCGGTGCCAGACCCAGTAGCAGAAAGTTGCCGGGTTTTGGATTTCTGTGCCAGCAAATTGCTGCACTTGGGCTGTGTCAGAATAGGGAAATTTCCAGATCTGGGCACTGGCAGTGCCAGCAAACACCAGTGAAACCTTCTGGTCCTCGTCCGGACCGTTGACCAGTGGTTTCCCTGAGAACCAGCTCTGGCCACTTTACAGACAGAGACTGCTTTCATCTGGTGCTCTGGAAACAGAACTTTAATGAAGGCAAACACAACAAACAGGATGGCGTGCACAGTACAGAGAGGGAAGCAGAAAAAAGCCTGGGTCCAGGGTCTAGCAGGGATATTTATACATTTATTTATGGGGAGGGGTTAAGGTGGGATCTGAGGGAAGGATCCAAGAGGAAGGAAGGATTAAGAATATTACAATTTTTGCAGTATAAAGTAACCAATGGTAGCAAAGAGAACTCAGAACTTTCTAGTAACAATCTGCATAACTGAACAAGAGGATTATGGGCGGGAGCTCCTGCTGACCCCAACTAAAGAGGGTTTTCCCACGGCCTTAAGCCAAGGTCTCCCTCTTCTTTTAAACCAACCCCAACACACCAGATCTGGGCGGTGCCGGGTTTTGGCTTTCTTTGCCAGACAATTGCTGCATTTGGGTTGTGCTGGCACAGGGAAATTGCCAGATCTGGGCACTGGCGGTGCCAGCTAACCGCAGATCTGGGTGGTGCCGGTGCTATCACCAGAAAATTGCCGGGTTTTGTCTTTCTGTGCCAGCAAACTGCTGGACTTGGGCTGTGCTGCCACTGGGAAACTGCTGGATCTGAGCACTGGCAGTGCCAGCAAACACCAGATCTGGGTGGGGCCAGCACCAGGTATTTGCACGGTTTTGGCTTTCTTTGCCAGAAAATTACCAGACTCGGGCTGTGCTGGCACCGGGAAATTCCCGTATCTGGGCACTGGTGGTGCCAGCAAACACCGGATCTTGGCATTGCCAAGGACGGTAGCAGGGAATTGCCAGATTTTGGCTTTCTTTGCCAGAAAATTGCTGGACTTGGCTCTGCCAGAACAGGGAAATATCCAGATCTGAGCACTGGCAGTGGCAGCAAGCACCAGGTCTGGGCACCTGTATTGGCATCAGGAAATTGCTGGATTTTGGCTTTCTGTGCCAGCAAATTGCTGGACTTGGGCTGTGCCAGCCCTGGGAAATTTCCGGATCTGGGCACTTGCGCAGCAAACACCAGATCTGGGTGGTGTGTTGTAATGTGTTTTTATACTTTGTAATACTTTTTAATAGTTTTGGTTTTGACTCCCCATATTTTTCCCAAATGGTTGATCCCAGATGGTACTCCCCCTCCCCTTACCTGTGTAATCCCTTTCCCTTGCTGAGATCATCCCCAAACCCCCACCCTGGCTCTCTGTCAATCACTCAGCATCCCATCCCCTCCATCTAGAAGCTTCGGTCCAGGATGTCGTGTGATTAGCCAGAGGCCAGGGGTCAGCCCCCCAAGCCTTGCCCCATATGCTGTCCTAAATGTCAATCCCCCAGTACCCATCCCTTGGGGTCACTTATTGGTCAGTAAAATGTTATCTACTTTCGGTTTCCACCTCCCTTTAAATGTAACCTTGGCACATCTCCCGGGGCTCTGGGCAGGAGGCCCCCTGAGGTGTAGGGGCTCCTTTGGGACTCCTAGAATAAAACCTTGGATTAACCCCTGCTAAGAGTCGGCCCTTTATCTTCTACCGATGTCTCTGGTGTCTGTTCTGCTGCCAAGGCGACCAGCCCAGCTGCCCTCAGTACCCTCGGGGCACAGAGAGTGTCTCCCCGCTGTCGGCCGTGTCGGGGCTGCCCCCCGGTGTCTGCCGACTCGGGACTGGCCGAGGGTTCCTGAGAGGCTCCCAGAGAGACAGAGACAGTGGTGCTGGTGGCAGCACCAGGAAGCTGCCGGGTTTGGGCTTTTTTGCCAGAAAATTGCTGCATTTGGGTTGTGCCAGCACTGGGAAATTGCCAGATGTGGGCACTGGCAGTGGCAGCGCACAGCAGATCTTGGTGGGGAATGTGCTGCCACTGGGAAATTGCCAAATGTGAACTTTCTGTGCCAGCAAACTGCTGGAATTATGCTGTGCAGGCATCTGAAAAATTCCGGATCTGGGCACTGGTGGTGTCAGCAAACACGAGATCGGGTTGCTTTAGGTACCAGGTATTTGCTTGATTTTGGCTTTCTTTGCCAGCAAATTGCTGGAATTGAGCTGTGCCAGCACCAGGAAATTGCCAGGTCTGGACACTGGCAGTGCTGGAAAACACCAGACCTGGGTGGTGCCGGCCCCAGGTATTTGCCGGGTTTTGGATTTCTGTGCCAGCAAATTGCTGCACTTGGGCTTTGCCAGCACTGGGAAATTTCTGCATCTGGGCAATGGCAGTGCTGGGAAACTCCAGGTCTGGGCAGAGCTGGCAATAGAAAACTGCCAGATTTTGGGGTTTTTTGCCTGCAAATTGCTGCACTTGGGCTGCACCAGCACCAGAAAATTTCTGGATCTGGGCACTGGCAGTTCCAGGAAACAGCAGTTTGTGAGAGCCGAAATGAGGGATGTGGGACTCCAGGTGGCTCTTCAAAATGCAGTTTATTGTTTGCAAGGTGTTACAGCAGTCCAGGGTCGTGGGTGACAGAGCTGTGCCTACAGCTGTCAGCTCCAGCTGCAGGCCTGGAGACCCTTAGTTTAGGTTACAAATGCATTATATACTTTTCTTTGCTGAGCATCTTAATACAGTAGAACCAATCTATACCTTAACTTTTATCTATAGCTCCCAATATTACCGGATGGAACGTGCCTGGGCTCGCCTGACCCTTGCTGCTTGACCAAAGGCGGCAGCTGTGGTGTTTCACCTCACAGACACCTTTGGCTAGCTGTATGTTGCAGCTGGCACTTGGAACAAGTCCAGACAAGCAGGAACTCAGGTTTTACCTCTGATGGAAAGGCTTTAGGCGAGGTGAAGAGGAAAAGGAGACGGATTCTGCCGGAGGGTTAATCCAGAGTTTTATTCCAGGGTCACAGATCTCTGAATCTTGGTAACAGCTCCAACAGAATGGCGACCGCATGGTCTCAGTGTCCTTTTGAGCTCGGGGGGAGGGGGAGGAAAGGGGCAGGTATGGCACCAGCCAGGTGGGAGGGGGGAGTCTCAGGGGACAAGTGACACTTGGCTAGGCCAATGACCCCAGGGCTGAGAAGCATCTTTTGAACTTCACCAACCAGACGACGCCCCTGCTGGAATGTTAAGATTGACGGACAGCACTTAGCAAGGGGGCAAGGGGAGGGGAAAGGAGAGGTTGGCACACCTGAGGGACTGGGATAGGTGAAGCAGGATATTGCTTCACACCACAACATATAGCCTATCATAACTACTATAATTACCATATTCATGTTACTATTCTCCAATCACTAAAAGTTAGTACATTACAGTTTAAGCTAGAAGTTATTTTCCAGTTTTCTTGCAGTGGAAAATTCTGAGACCTTTTTTCTACCTGCAACATTTGCTGACTTGTTTGCCTGTGCTATCTTTCTGCTTGGTAAAAACATCTTCTTGTTTGAGGTGGGTTTATCTTTAGCTCTAAGCCATAGAAACCCCTTCTAACTAACATACCCTTTGCCTTCTTAGCTATCCAGTAAGACTGGCTCAGCAATTCTTTTCTTCTATATCAAAACTTGCTTTCATTTCTATTCCTTCTTCAGATTCTACATTCAAAAATCTTTCTGCCAAGCATACATATTTATGAGACTTTCTTGTCAAACTTTCATCCTTCCCAACATCCCTATACAGTGGTCAAGTGCCTGAGGCCAAGAGCGCCTGGAGCAGAGGGACAGTTCTTTTCTATAGGAAGGAAACCACAGAGCCCCAGGGTTTGAAGGCAGATGAGAAGCAGCCACCAGAGGCCAAGGTCAGCCAGACCTGTCTGTCCTTGCAGCTTTTGTCTGAAAGCAGCCTTTGGATATATGGGGAGTTTTGGAGGTGGAATTCCATTTCAGCCATGGGTTCCTGGACTGGAATGACAGTTCTCCATAGGAAGGAAAGGGTGGAGCCCCAGTGTTTCAAAGCCTGATTAGAGGCTGCCCCAAGGAGGCCAAGGCCAGCCAGACCTGTTATCAGGGAAGAATCCTTGGATAGACAGAATTTGGGAGGCCAAACCCACTTTTGTCTATGGGCATCTGGACAAGAAGGACAGTTCTTTTCCATAGGAAACAAAGTACACAGCCCCAGTGTTTCAAAGCAGATGAGAGCTGGCCCTGAGGAAGCCAAGGAAACCTAGACAGTCCTGGCAGCGTTTGACTGGGAGCTATCCTCGGATATAAGGAATTTTGGAGGCGGATTCTCAGTTTTGGCCATGGATGCCTGGACTTGAAAGAAGTTTTGTCCATGGGAAGAAAAGCACAGGCCTGCAGTGTTTTGAAGGCAGTTGAGAGTTGGCCCCCAAGAGGCCAAGGCCAGCCAGAGCTGTCTGTCCTGGCAGGTTTCATATGGGAATAATCCTTGGATATAATCAGATTTGGAGGAGGAATCCCAATTTTGGCCATGAACCCCTGGAGGAGAAGGACAGTTCTTTGCCACAGGAAGGAAAGCACAGAACTCCAGGGTTTCAGGGGCTGATGAGAAGTGACCCTCAACATGCCAAGGTCAGCTGGACCAGCCAGGCAGCCCCCAGGAGGCCCAGCCAGCCAGACCTGTTCCATGTTCTTGGATCCTTGGGGCCCTGCAGCATCACAATGGCCCCTTGGTTCCATGAGAACCTGTAGGATCACAACAGATCTTTGTTTCCATGAGGCCCAGTGATATAACAATGGTCTCCTTGGCTCCACAGTGGCACAATGGCCCCTTGCTTCCATGAGGTCTTGCAGTGTCAAAGTGGTTTCCTTGTTTCCATGGGACTGTGCAATGCCACAATGGCCCATTGGTGCCATGAGGTCACAGAGTCTCAAATTGGCCCCTTGGCTCTCTTGGGTTCCTCAGGGTCATAATGGCCCCTTGGTTCCACCAGGCCTGGATGTGTCACACTGGCCCCTTGCTTCCATGGGGACCTGCAGTGTCACAGTGGCTCCTTGCTTCCATGAGACCTTGCAGTGTCACAGTGGTTGCCTTGGTTATCTCAGGACCTGTGGTGTCACAATGGCCCCGTGGTTCCATGGGGACTCGGAGTGTCAGAATGGTCTCATTGGTTCCATGAAGCCCCACAGTGTCACAATGGTCTCTTTTGGTTCCGCAGTATCACAATGGCACCTTGGTTCCATGAAGCCCTGAAGGATGGAATGGCCCCTTGGTTCCATTGGGCTCCTCACTGTCACACGAGTTCTCAGTTCCACGGAGCCCTGCAGTGTCACAGTGCTCTCCTTGGTTCCATGGTGCCACACAGGGTCACAAGGGCCCTCAGCTCTACAAGGCCCCACAGTGTCACAATGTCCCCTTGCTCCCATGAGGCCGGGCCATGTCACAATGGTCTCATTGGTTCCACGAGGCCCTGCAGTTCCACAATGGCCCCTGAGGTGTCACAATGGTCTCAGCGGGTTCCCCACCGGTTCACAATGGCCTCCTTGGTTCCATGATGCCCTGTAGTGTAACAATGGTATCCTTGGTTCCACAGTCAGGATGGCCCCGTGGTCTCATGGAGCCCCACAGCCCCTTATGGAGCCCCACAGCCCTTTATGGAGCCCCACTTCCCCTTATGGAGCCCCACAGTGTCACTGTGATCCCCTTGATTCCATGAGGCCCTGCCGTGCCACAATGGCCCCTTGGTTATACAAGGCCCTGCAGTGTCACAATGGCCCCTTGGTTCCAGTGGGTCCCCAAGTGTCATAATGGTCTCCATGGTTCCATGAGGCCCCACAATGTCACAATGGACTTTTGGTTCCATGAGCTTTTATACTGCCTACAACAGTCTCCTTGGTTCGATGGTGCCACACGGTGTAGTGTCACAATGGGCCCTTGTTTCAATGAGGCCTTTGGTGTCACAACAGTCTCCATGATCCCACAAGGCCTTGCAGTGTCACAACAGACCATTGGTTTCACTGAGCCCCACAGTGTCACTATGGTCCCCTTGGCTCCACAAGGCTCTGAAGTGCCACAATGACCCTTTGGTTTCACAAGGCCTCAAAGTGTAAAAATGGCCTCCATGGTTCCATGAGGCCCTGCTGTGTCACAATGGACCTTTGGTTCCATGAGGCCTCAGAGTGTCACAATGGTACCCTTGGTTCCACTGGACCCTTCATCCCATGGAGACCCACAGTTTTCACTGTAGTCCCCTTGATTCCATGAGGACCTGCCATGCTGTAATGGCCCCTTGGTTCCAGTGGGTCCAAAAGTGTCAGAACAGTCTCCATTGTTCCATGAGGCCCAGCAAAGTCACTGTGCTCCCCTTGGTTCCACAGGGGCCCACAGTGTGACAATGGACTCTTGGTTCCATGAGGTTCCTCAGTCACAATGGTCTCCTTGGATCCGCAGTGTCACAGTGTCCCCTTGGCTCCATGTGGCCATGCTGTGTCACAATGGCTCATGGCTCCATGAGGCCACACAGTTTAACAACGGACCCTTGGCTCCATGAGGCCTTGCTGTGTCACAATGGACTTCTGGTTCCATGAGCTTTCACACTGCCAGCAGCAGTCTCCTTGTTTCTGCAGTGTCACCACGGTGCCTTTGTTCCATGAGGTTCTATAGCAGAACACGGTCACCTTGGTTCCGTGAGGTTCTGCAGTGTCACAATGGACCCATGGTTCCACCAGGCCTTGCTGTGTCACAATGGCCCCTTGGTTCCAAGAGATTTCTCAGTGTCGCAATGCTCTCCTTGGATCTGCAGTATCACAATGGACCATTGGTTCAATGTGGCCCCAATGTGCCAGCATGGATTTTGGTTCCATGGGGTTCTGGTGTGTCACAATGGACCCTTTGTTCCATGAGTTTGCTCAGTGTCACAGCTGACTCCTTGGTTCTGTGAGGCCTTGCTGTCACCAAGTCTCCAAAATATCAGAATACGACTCATTAACACTAATTTGCTCATTAAGAGGGTATCAGGCCTGAGGTCTAGTGAAGGATAACTCCTAACCTTATGTGGTCATGTAATTCTACCAGCGCCACTAAATGCGTATTACAATTTACCGATTACCCTAAAACCCACCCCAAGTTCCCAGTTTCAGTCCTTCTTTTTTCTATCACTTCACCCTTGAGCCAGATGTTTTCTCTTCCAACCATCCTTGCTGGGAAAGCAGCCCCTGCATGCCTTGTTCCTGTGCTAAAAGTTCACAGGCACGGTAAAAATTGAATTAACCCTTTTGGTATCAGGCCCAAGGCTTTGTGTGGGCAGGCAGAGGCAGGCAGGAGGCAGAGCTGTCAGCAAAGGAAGGGCCCAGCCAGGTGGGGCAGCCGGGGGATGCCGACAGCCTGCAGGGACAGAGGCGCAGGGCAGGGACACCGTGGGACAGCCTGGGCTGCACAGGGCACAGGGATGGGCAGCAGCTGCAAGGCCCTGCCAGAGCCAACTTGGGCAGCACTTTGGCCATGGCTGCTGGCCCTGGGGCCACGAGGGGACAAGTGACCCTTGCAGGCCTGGGGCCTCATTGCCTCCTTGTCCCTGCTCAGCAGCCTGGCAGGGGCCGCCCCATGCTCCTGCCCTTGGCATTGCACATCCCCACATGCCAGTGCCCATCCCGGGAAGAGCCCTGAGCAAGGAGGGAGGGACAGGATCTGCCTGGCCAGGGGCTGGGGCTCAGGCCTTGGCCCTTTGCATTCCTGAAACACATCCAGTTTGCTCAGCACCAGAGACACCTTTGCCTTGCTTGTCCCCACCTGTCATCACTGCCTCCAGTGTTCTGCTCTGACTGGAACCTGGGGACACTTTCTCAGTGCTGTCCCTCAGAAGGATCTATTTTATGTATGAGAAACTTCAGTGTTTCAATCTCACTTGAGTTCTTGAGAAGTTCTTTGAGCACACTCTGAGGGACTGAGTCTGATGCAAAGAGCACCAAAGCCCCAGAGGGCCATTAAAGTCCTTGTGCTGTGTCTGTGCTGCTGAGCTGGGCCGGGCTCCTGGCCCAGAGGCAGCTCCTGGCAAGGGCAGCGCTGCAGAGAGACAGCTCTGGCCAGGAGCAGCTCCTGTGCACAGCCCAGCAGGGCTGGGGCACTGCCAGGGCCCCTCAGGGACACCAGCAGGGCACAGACAGAGCTCACAGGGGCTCAGCACTGGCAGGGGCTGTGGCATGTCCCAGAGGGGGCTGTGTCACAGCAGCACCTCTGTGGCTGTGTCATAGAGGCACAGAGCAGCTGTGATGTCAGCAAGGGGCTGTGTGACAGCACAGAGTGGGCTGTGTGAGGTCACAGGTTGGGCTGTGACATCACAGAGTTTGTTGTGTGAGGTCATTGAGCAGCTACAGCATCATAGAGGGGATTCTGTGACATCACAGAGCAGGCTGTGACATCATGGCATGGCTGTATGACATCATAGAGTGGGCTGTGAGGTCAAAGTGTGTGCTGTGACATTACAGAGTGGCAGTATGACATCACAGAGAGGGTTGTGACATCACTGAGGTGTTGTGACATCACAAAGCTGGCTGTGACATCATAGTGTAAGGCCATAGAGCCGACTCTGCCATCACAAAGGGTGGCTCTGTGACATCAGAGAGAGTCTTGTGACATCACTGGGAGCCTGTATATGTAACATCATAGAGCATGCTGTGACATCAGAGAAAAAATTGTGAAATCATAGGGTGACTTTGTGACATCACAGAGGCTTTTGTGACATCACAGAGCAGCTGTATCACATCATAGGGTGACATCTCAGTGCAGCTGTGTGGCATCCCAGGGGCTGTTTGACGTCACAGGGGCCGTTTGACATCACAGGGGCTGTGTGACATCACAGGGGCTGTGTGATGGTACAGCGATGGCTGTGTGCATCACAGGGTCTGTGTGACATCACAGAGGCTGTGTGACATCCACAGGGGCTGTGTGAGGTCACTGGGAGGTCACTCTGCCCCAGCCCCCCTCACAGTTCCCCCCAGAGCAGTCCAACCCTGCTCGTGCACAGCGGGGTCCCCTGTCCCCCCGGGTCCCCCCGCCCCCGGCCCCGCAGCCTCCCCCAGAGGATGTTCCACGAGATCGACCCCAGAGCCTGACACGGGGACGGGGGGCCGGGGCCCTGGGGGTGGCACAGGGGGACAGGGACCCCCCGGCAGCGTCCCCGTGTCCCCCAGGGCCAGAGCCTGGGCCAGGGCTCCTTCACCCTGTTACGAACGAGGCCTTGAGAGCGCTGAAAAATCCCAGCAAGGGATCAGCAAAAACCAGATTTAATATTAAGGGACAGCAGCACAAAGTTCCTTGGCAAGAGTCACTCTGCTCCTGAGTGGACACTTCAGGCACACCAAGGAAACAAAGCAACAACAAAACCAAACCAATCCAGGCAATCAAACCAGAAATGAACGAGAAATCCCTGTGTGTGTGTGTGACACAGGACAGTGAGGGCAAGGATAAAAGGAATATGGCCTAAAAGCTTAACACAGCTCAAAGGTAACAGGACTTAAATTATACCTTAACCTTAATTGAGACCTTCAACTTCACAATTTAGCAAAAGAACAGCACCTAACAGTATTTAACCTAACTTATGACCTATGACTTAATAATTTAACAGTGGAATAACACTAAACAACATTCAACTTCTCTTATATTAACATAACAACTTAGAAAAAGAACAACTCTTAGCAGCCTTTAACTTCACTTAGCCCTTGTGATTTAATCTTACCTACAGGCCTGACTGACTCAGCTATCCAAGGCACTCAAGCCCCTCAGAGAGCAGCATTTCTGCCACATTTCCCCAGCACAGGCACTCCTGTGTGCACACAGACACAAAGAGTCAGTGCAAGGCACCTGGGAGAAATTCCCCTGAGGGCAGGAAATGCTCCCTGTGGATCCTTTGGCATCTCCCCAGCGGGTGAAGGGTTGAGCCTGGAGGAGTGGGGGGATCGGCCAGGCTCCGTCGTTGTTGGGGATCCCCGAGTGCAGCAAACGGGAGAGTTCCCGGCTGGGAGAGGCCCCACTCAGAGGGAGTGGCTGGCCCAGGAGAGCTCCAAGGGCTCCTTTTGGAGCGCTGTTTGCAGGGCCCCACGAGAGGGGCTTCAGTCCCAGCAATGGCTCATCCTGGCCGCACTTGGCACCAACAGCTTTCTTTGGCAGTGTGAGAACAGGGATGTTGTGCCACTGAGGGAACAAAAACAGTTCCCAGGGCTGCTCCTACAGAAAGCAGGAGCTGGTTGGGCAGCAGCAGTGCCTGGAGCAGGCAGTGTTTGTGATGAGCTGCAGAGGAGCTGAGCCCAGGGGCTGTTGGCCAAGGCCGAGCCCCAAGGAGCATTTCTCAGCTGGCAGGGCGGCCTGAGAAGGGGAGGGGGGAATGCAGCAGCACAGGGCCATGGAACCAAGGGACCATTGTGACACTGTGGGGCCCTGTGAGACCAAGGGACCACTGTGACACTGTGGGGCCCTGTGAGACCAAGGGACCATTGTGACACTGTGGGGCCCTGTGAGACCAAGGGACCATTGTGACACTGTGGGGCCCTGTGAGACCAAGGGACCATTGTGACACTGTGGGGCTGATGGAATCATGGAGAGCACTGTGACATTGCTGGGCCTCATGGAACCAAGGGGACTGTACTGATGCTGTGTGGCTCCATGGAATGTAGGGATCATTGTGACACTGAGAGGCCCCATCAAACCAAGGGTCCATTGTGACACCACGGGGCCTCCTGGAACTGTGGAGACCATTGTGACACTTTGGGGTGTCATGGAACCAAGGGGCCATTGTGACACTGTGAGACTCAATAGAGCCAAAGGTCCCTTGTGACATTGCAAGGCCTCATGGAACCAAGGAGAGACCATTAGGACACTTGACAGCCTCATGGAACCAAGGTGCCATTGTGACACTGAGGGGACTCATGGAATCATGGAGACCATTGTGACACTGTGAGGGCCCATGGAAGAAGCAAAGCATTGTGACACTGTGAGGCCTCATGGAACCAGTGAGACCATTGTGACCTGGGGGTCCCCACAGAACCAAGAGGACCATTGTGATACTGTGGGGCCTCATGAAACCAAGAGGCCTTTGTGACACTGCAGGGCTGCATGGAACCAAAGCTCCAGGGTGACACAAAGGGGTCTCATGTCATCAATGGTCCATTGTGACACTGTGGAGCCAAAGGAGACCATTGTGACACTGCAAACCCTCAAGGTGCAAAGGTCCATTGTGACATTGCAGGGTTCATGGAACAGAGGAGTCACGTGACATTGTGGGGCCTGGGGAACCACGGAGACCATTGTGACACTGCAAGGTCTCATGGAGTCAGTGGGCCCATTGTCACACTGCAGGGCCTTCTGGAACCTAGGGGCCACTGAGACACTGTGGGCTCCCATTGAAACAGGGGTCCATTGTGACACTGCTGGAACCCATGGAATCAAAGCACCATTAGGACACTGCAGGGCCCCATGGAACCAAGGGGACCATGGTGATACTGTGGGGCCCCATAAAACCAAGGGAACACAGAACAGGTCTGGCTGCTTTGGCCTCCCATGGACTGCCTGACTGGTCCAGCTGACCTTGGCATGTTTAGGGTCTCTTCTCATCTGCTGCTGAAACACTGGGGCTCCGTGCTTTTCTTGCCATGGAAAAGATCTCTCCTTCTCCTCCAGGCACCCATGGCCAGAATTGGGATTTCACCTCCAAATTTCCTTATACACAGGGATTGTTCCCATAGGAATATTGCCAGGACAAGTCTGGCTGGCAATGGTTTTATAATGGTCACTTTCCATCTGTCCCCAAAACACTGGGGAAGGCTCTGTGCTTTCCTTCCTATGGAAAAGAACTGTCCTGCTTCTCCAGGCGCCCATGGCTGGGACTGGGGTTCCACCTCTAAAATTTCCTCTATCCAAAGTCTGGTCCCAGACAAAATCTGCCATTACTGACAAGTCTGGCTGGCCTTGGCCTAGTGAGGCTCTCCAAACGCTGGGACTCTGTGATTTCCTTCCTATGGAGAAGAATTTTTCTTCTCAGACAGGTGCCCATGGCCAGAATTGGGGTTCCACCTCCAACATTGCCTGTTGTGGCAGACTGGAGGAGATTGTGGGCTGGAAACATTTTGTGTGTGGAGGAGGAAGGGGCAGGTCCAGCCCTGCCCTGCCCTGGAACCCCAGCCCTGCCCTGCCCTGGAACCCCAATCCCCCCAGAGCCTCTATCCCAGCCCAGCAGTGGCTGCCAGTCCCTGGCACAGCACAGGCAATGCTCCACAGCCACCTCTGCAGCCCCCAGCCCCGCTCCTGAGGGACCAAATGAGCCCAAGTCCCACCTGGGGGAAGGGCCCAGGGAGACCAAGGGGTATTGAAGGCTGACCACAAGGCAAGCACACATCTTGACCCTACCTCCTCTTGGAATTTCCATCTGAACAGTGCTGGAATCCAGGAGTTGGTAGCTCTGTCTGTGCCTCTCTGTATCTTTTTTGTCTTTCTTTCTGTGTCTTCTTCTACTGTTTCTGTGCTCCTGCAAGTTTTGAGTAACATTAGATTGAACAGGCTTAGAGTTTGTGAAGTTGAATGGGCCAAGTCAATGCTTTGAGAAGTGTTTTTCTTTGATTGAATGTCTGTCATCGTTTGATATGAGAAGAATTTTAAAAAGTAATACAAAACTTTTTGTGTAACTGACAATCTGTTAAACCACTAAGATACTGAACACGCCTCTGTGAAACACAAATGTTAAAGATGAAAAAACCCAGGAACCTCCTCTTTCTTTCCCAGTCAACAAAGAAGCAGTGGCCCTGGCCCCGGCCCCCATCTCAACCAAACCAAACCAAACCAATCCAAACCAAACCACCAAACCAAACCAAACCAAACCAAACCAAACCAAACCAAACCAAACCAAACCAAGCAACCCTGCCGTGGGCCGAGCCCTTTCCCCCCTCCCCAGGCTCCCCCTTCATTGGCCCCATTCTAACCAAACCAAACCCCAACAACTCCCAAACAGGAAAACAAAAGAGGCTGCAAAACCCCAACCAGAACAAAGCCAGCCACAGCTATTAAAATCTTACCATCAAGTCCCCTCCACCCCCAACACAACTCAAACAAAAAACCCCTACAACCTACAACGCACACAAAATAACCCTACAACTAAAATTAAACACAAAAAAACCAAAACCAGCCATAAAACCAATTTTACACAACCCAACCACAACTTCCACCACAAGTTACTGGCAGGTCAGGTGTTAATCCATTTAATACTTCAATCCTCCCTCGAGTAAAAGGAAAAAAAAATATAAGCATATAAAAAACCCATAAAACCATCAAAGTCAGTAAAGAAGAATCTAAATACCAATTTAAAAAGAAGGAAAAATATCTTAATTTAAAATTAAAATCCTCTTATAAACTATAAAGAAAAACTCTTTTCTTTATAACACATAAAACTATAAAAAAATAAAAATATTCAAAACAATATCAAACAAAAACTTGCATACTAAAAAAACCAACTTTTAAAAACACTGTAATTTCATAAAAAGTTTAAACAGAAAAAAAAAAAGTAATCCACTACCCCCTAGAGAAGATCTCTATTCCAAGAGATAAAAATAATTTTAAAAGTAAATAATAAAAACTTTTACCTTTAAACAACACATCTTTAAAACAATATCCCATAAGTTGACATGGCCCATCAAGAAGCTGTAAAACACCTTGTAGCAATAAAACCAACTTCAGAATAACAAAGTTCCCCAGACAACTGTGATCCATGACAAACTTAAGAACAACAAATACCTATTTTTTCCTCTTGTAAAAAAATCTCCATAACCTCGACAAGAAAAACTTCTCTCCCTAAGTAAACTAAAAAAAAACTCTTCTAGAAATAGTAAATTAACTAGAAATTTTAGATTTAGTTTCTTTACATTCTCATAAAAAGAAAAAGTTGTAAAGAAAAATAAAGCGTTCTAAAGAGTTTATTTTAATTCTTACTACTTTTTTTTTCTTTTAGTTACTTTTAATAAAATTTTCTTTATACCCTTTTGGAATTTTAAGCCTACTTGACCTTTCTACTAATCCTACCTCACAACAAAATAAATACATAAATACTTAACCGACACTAAAACCCACCACATTCATCAATACATTAATTAAGAAATCTCAACATTAGAAAAAATTTAAATTAACAAACCAAAACCCACTACAATGTCATAAAAACCTTTTCCCAAAATTTCTCTGATTTTCTAAAGTCACCAGTAAAGGCTGTTTGGTTGTTTTGAGTTCCTCAGAATCTCTTGTTGGTATTTCTCCAGGGAGTCCAACTTAGAGGACACAAAAAAATTGTAAATTCCCTTTAAATGTCTCCTTGAGAGAGCTGTTTGGGAGATGGCAGTCAGGGCTTGTCTGTCCTGCTTGGCCCAGCCCAGGCAGGGCTTTCCCAGCCACATCCCACACTCCATTGCCCAGCTGGAGCCGCTGGTGCCTCTGAGTTGTGCTGCCCCAGCCCCAGGGACGCTCTCCTTGTCTGCCCATTCCCCCACGGTCTCTGGGCAGGGATGGCCTCAGTGGGGGCTGCTGACATCCTCAGCACCTTGGAGGCTGCTGCTGAATTTTCCTGCTCCAGAGGCTTGTTCAGCCTTCAGCTCTGCAGTGCAGGAATTCAGTGTCCCAGGGCTCGTTAACATTCAGAACACCTTAACAAGCCAAGCCTCTGGGAATATTTTGATTTAAGTGTTCCAATCTTTGTGGTTAATGAGACAGATTTCAGAAGCGTATTCAAAATGAATAGATTCTATTTAACAAGACAGTGAGAAAAGATTTTTTAGGTCCTGTTTAGGTTTTTTTCCTGTTAATTCATTGATATGTGCAATCTCCAATTGACACTGAATCCAAGTACTGCTCCAGAGGCTTGTTCAGCCTTCAGCTCTTCAGTGCAGGAATTCAGTGTCCCAGGGCTCATTAACATTCAGAACACCTCAACAAGCCAAGCCTCTGGGAATAATTTGATTTCAGTTTCCAAATCTTATGTGGTTAATAAGAGAGATTTCAGAAGTGCATACAACTGAATATGTTCTTTTTAAAAAGACAGTGAGAAAAGATTTTTTAGGTCCTGTTTAGTTTGTTTTTTATTCTGTTAATTGCAATCTCCAATTGACACTGAATCCAAGAACCTCCTCATGCAGTTTGAATAGGTATGAAAACCAAGACCCTTCAAGGCTGACAATCAATCAGACTCTGTCCCTACCCCCACCCCACCATTTCCCCCATCCAAGCCCTGGCACTCAGAGCAGCCTTGTGCAAATCTGAGCTCCCTCCAGCCCAGGCTGCACCTGCAGCTTTCAGCTCCTTGGCTCCAACTCCCACCTGCTTTCCTTGGAGAAGGAGCTGCCCGAGACACAGAGGGATGTTCATTTCTTGTCAGCCAACAAAGCCAAGGGAAGGCACAGCTCCATCAAATGCAAAAGTCATTCTTCTCCCTGTCTCTGCCCCGCCCCTGATCCCCACAGCCTGTCCTGTTTCCTTCATCCCAACTTTGCCAGGGACGTTCTGGGTCAAGGGAGCTCTGCTCTGGCTATGGAGGGAGGTCCAAGTGCAGCCACTGGAGTGAGAACTACAACTCTACAGGTTTGTGTCCTGGGAGGGAGCAGGAACTGGTGAGACTCAGAGGCACAGAAAGGTTCCTCTTCATGACCAACATAAAAAATATGAACATGATAACATTTAAGAAACATCAAAGCCCTTTCCTGAGGTACTTGTAACATCCCAGCAACATCTGACATGTCCACCATCCACAAGGGATTGCCATACAGGAAGGATTTTAGACAATGACACAGGAAGAGATGATAGAAACATTAAAAATACAACTAAGATGCTGTCTAAGGAGTTATTTAAACTTCTGAAAGAGTGGGCAATTCCCTGAAGCCAAAAGCATGAAGCCAGTCAAGGGAGATGCATTGGAATGACCAGAGAAGAGCTGCAGGAGGAAGTCTGGGAGCAGTAGGAAGGACATAGATCCATCTGCTCTAAATGCATAGATGTCCTTAGACACGGCCATATAACCAGGCGAGGTGGAAACAGCTGTGGAAGAGGGTAATGAAATATTACACTGGATACTGGTAGCAAAGGTAGAGGGGAAGATCAGTATTTCTTCTCCTGCCATCAGTAGAAGAATCCAGTAGATTCAGGAAATTTCTGGTCCTGGTAGGAAAATTTTGCCATTTCTTAAAAGTATTCAAATGACCCAGATAATAAAGATTTCCTTGTATATTATGAAACCAACAGGTGTTAAAACTTGTGCCCCTTTCCAGACAGACATCAGTTGTGTGCCCATGAAGAGGCAGTGCCACTTGTGCCCTGAGGTGCCCAGCTGGGATTGGATCTCTCAGAGAGCACCTGAGGGAGAGCAGAGCACCTTGCAAGCTGCAGGTCCCTGACAGCCCCGCAGGGCTCCTGTCCCATCAACATCTGCTCTGCTCCAGTCTGAAACAGGGCCCAGCATGGTGCCGGGATCATCAGAGAGCTGAGGTGTGTGCTGGAATTCAATGCCCTCCCCATCCCGCAGCAGCCCTGCATTTCCCTGCTGCAGCCTTGGTCTCCAGCCCAGCCATGGAGGCTCTTTGGGCTCTGGAGTGTTGCTGCAGCCCCCAAGGGCAGCTGAGCTCTGCCTTTGGCACAGTCAGGCCTGGCCAGCGCAGGCCATGCTCAGCAATTGCTTGTGTGTGCCTGGCCTTGCTGTCAGCCCCGGCAGCGGCTGCATGGCCCCTTTGTGGCCCTGTGCTGGCCCAGCCATGGTGGCCCAGCCCCTGTGCAGGCCCAGCCCAGGCCAGGAGCATTGCGGCTGGGAACGGCCCCTGTGCCGTGGTGCCCACAGCAGCCTTGGGGCTCTGTGCCCCATGGCCTCCCTGCTGGGCAGCCTCTGCCAGCTCCTGCAGAGCCCCTGGCACCTGTGGGGCTGCACAGACAGCCCTGCCCGGGCTCTGCCGGCCTCTGGGCCAGCAGAGAGGCAGCCAGGGCTGGCCATGGCCGGGAACAGGCCCTGAGCCCCGCAGGAGGATGGAGCTGGGCCACAGCCAAACTCAGCCCAGGCCAGAGCTGGGCTCAGCAGCCAGGGCTGCCAAGGGCTGGGCACAGAGGCTGGCGCTGACAAATGTCCTGGGCCCCCTCCCTGCTCTGTCCGTGCCACCAAGGGCACAGAGCAGCCTCCTCTCTGGGCCACTTGCCTGTTTTCAATGCCTTGCACAGGCGCTGGCCCTGCCCCACAAGGCCTGGCCTGAGTCCTGCCCCTGCACGCTCAGCCAGGCTGAGATGGACACTGATGGTTTCTGGGCCAGGCTCTGGGAGCCCAGCCCAGCTCCCTGCAAGCTCTGCCAGCTGCCCTGAGCTCTGGGCAGCACCAAGGGCCTCTCCCCAGCCCAGCCCAGCCGGCTCTGGCCCCACAGCTCTGCTCAGGCCAGGCTGCTCTGGGCACTGCCCCACGGCCTCAGCCCCTGGCAAGGGCACAGCAGCAGCTGCAGCTGCCACAGGACTCAGCCCCAGCCATGGGGGAAGGGGCTTGGCCAAGGCCAAAGGAGCTCCCTGGCTGCCCTGCTCCCCTCGGGCTGAGGTGCTGAGAGCTCTGCAGCCCCTGCTGCCATCCCATCTGCCCAGGGCAGCACAAGAGCCCCGGCCTTGGGGCCCTCAAGAGCTGCTCCTGCTCCAGGCCCAGGGCCCATGCCAAAGCTGGGGCAGCCACAAAGCTGTGCCCATTTCTGTTCATTGCTGCTCTGGTGGGGATGGATCCTCAGCCACTTAGAGGTTGCTGATGAATTTTCCTACTCCAGAGGCCTCTTCTTTCTTGAGCTTTTCAGTTCAGGAATTCAATGACAAAGGCTCATAAACATTTGTTCAAAACGCCTGAACAAGAAAAGCCCCTGAGAATAATCTAAGTTTTCAGTTATTCTGTGGTTAATTAGACAAATTTCAGAAATGTACTGAAAGTGAATATACTATATTGAAAAAAAAAAAAAACAGAGAGAACTCTTTTGTCCAGTATTCTTTTCCTTATTATAGTTTGGTATCAGGAATGTCCAATTGATATTGACCCCCAGCACCTTCTAATGCAGTCTGAACAGATAAGAAAATGAAGACCCTTCATGGCTGACAATCAATAACACTTTGTCCCCACCCCCTCCCCACCAGTTCCCCCATCCAACCCCTGGCACTCCTATGGATCAGGAATGGTGTGACCAGCAGAATCAGGGCACTGATTCTTCCCCTGTGCTCAGCACTGGTTGGGCAGCACCTCGAGTGCTGTGTCCAGTTCTGGGCCCCCCAATTTAGGAAGGACATGGAGGGGCTGGATCATGTCCAGAGAAGGGCAACAAGGCTGGGGAGGGGTCTGGAGCACGAGTCCTGTGAGGAATGGCTGAGGGAGCTGGGGGTTGTTTATCCTGGAGAAGAGGAGGCTCAGGGCAGACCTCATCCCTCTCTACAACTCCCTGACAGGAAGGTGCAGCCAGGGCAAGGTCAGGCTTTTTCCTAGGGAACACTCGAAGGACAAGAGGACACAGCCAAAAGCTGCACCAGGAAATGTTTAGGCTGGACATTAGGAAATATTCTTCACACAAAGGGTGATTGGGCATTGGAATGATCTACCCAGGGAGGTGAGTGAGTCACCATCCCTGGAAGTGTTTAAGGAAAGACTGGATGTGGTACTGAGTGCCATGGTCTGGGTTACAAGGTGGTGTTGGGTCCCCGGTTGGACTTGATGCTCTCCAAGTTCTTTTCCAGCCCGGCTGATTCTCTGATGATTGTGACCCTGCAGCGCCCTGGGGAAGCAAGAGGCCATTGTGACACTGTGGGGCCTGGTGGCACTAAGAGGACCATGGTGACACTGTGTACGACATGGCAGCACAGAGCCAAGGGGCCACTGTGACACTGTGGGGCTGAATGGAAGCAAGGAGTCCATGGTGACAGTCTGGGTCCTGCTGGAACCACAGAGGCCACTGTGACCCTGCAGGATCTTGTGTCACCAGGGCTCCATTGTGACACTGCAGCACCAAGGAATTCATTGTGGCACTCTGAGGCCTCATGGAGCCAAGAGGCCACTGTGACCCTGCAGGGCCTTGTGGAACCATGCAGAGCATTGTGACAGAGCAGGACCTGGTGTCACAATGGGGCCATTGTGACACTGCAGGGCCCCGTGGAACCAAGAGGCCAGGGCTGCTCCTCAGGGACTCCTGGAAGGAAGGAAACATCTTTGACACTGTGGTGGCCCTTGGGAGCAAGAGGCCATTGTGACACTGTGGAACCAAGGAGAGCATTGCTGCCCTGCCAGACCTCATGGAACCAAGGATCCATTGTGACACTGCAGGCCCTGGGGGACCAAGGATCCATTGTGACACTGCAGGGCCCAAGGATCCAAGGGACTTTGTGACACCAAGGGGTCCCATGGAACCAAAGGGACATTGTGACACTGGGAGGCCTCATGGAATCATGGAGACCATTGGGACACTCTGGGGCCTCATGGAACCATGGTGACACCAAGTTGTCTGGGAGTGTTGATCTGCTGGAGGGTAGGAGGGCTCTGCACAGGGCCCTGGACAGGCTGGATCCAGGGCCCAAATCCAACAAGGTGAGGTTTAACAAGTCCAAGTGCCGGGTCCTGCACTTTGGCCACAACAACCCCTGCAGCACTACAGGCTGGGGACAGAGTGGCTGGAGAGCAGCCAGGCAGAAAGGGACCTGCAGGGACTGATGGACAGCAGGCTGGACATGAGCCAGCAGTGTGCCCAGGTGGCCAAGAAGGCCAATGGCTCCTGGCCTGGCTCAGCAATGGTGTGGCCAGCAGGAGCAGGGCAGGGATTCTTCCCCTGTGCTCAGCACTGGTTGGGCAGCACCTCGAGTGCTGTGTCCAGTTCTGGGCCCCCCAATTTAGGAAGGACATGGAGGGGCTGGAGCATGTCCAGAGAAGGGCAACAAGGCTGGGGAGGGGTCTGGAGCACAAGTCCTGTGAGGAGTGGCTGAGGGAGCTGGGGTTGTTTATCCTGGACAAGAGGAGGCTCAGGGGAGACAAGGCAGTGTCAGGGCACAGGTTGGACTTGATGATCTCCAAGGTCTTTTCCAACCTTGCTGATTCTGGGATTTTCTGGAACCACCCTTGGAGCAGTTGCAGGATGAACCCTGGGCCTCCTCTTGAGAAGCTCCAGCAGCCCAGGTCCCTCAGCTTCTCCTGCCAGCCCCAAAGCCCATCCTGTCAGTCCTGCAGAGCCTCTGCAGCTCCTCCTCATTGCCCAGAACAGGGAGCCCCAGAGGCAGACACAGCAGCCCAGATGTGCCCCCCTGGCCTGGGGGTGCCTCTGGCAAGGGAGCAGCACCAGGCACTGCAGGAGCCTGCAGACAATTCCTGCAGCACTTGTAGGATGATCCTGCTGCCCAAGGGATGTTCCCATGGTGCCAAGTCAGGAACTGCAATGGGGAGTGGGGCCAGAGAGGAAAGGGCAAACAGGGATTGGGAAGAGAAAGAAATCTGGGGCAAGGAAGAGTAAAGAAAGCAAAGGTAAAGCCAAGGAAATGCTGAGGGCAGTTTGGGGGTGGCTTCCAGGCCAGGCAGCCCTGGCTCTGAGCAACAGCGTCTGCAGTGGCACAGGAAACTCCCAGCTGATGGGAACAAACTTTCTGGCTGACTGCAGAGGCCAGGACAAAGCTGAGTGGTTTCCCTGGTGTCCCCCAGGCCTTGCTGGCCCCAGGGGCTGATGGCATTTGTGCTCCCTCAGGTTCATGTCCCCACAGCAACAGCATGGGGGTGCTCCCCCTGCTGTGTGCAATGCAAACAGGGGCTGCTGAGCCAGTGCTGCCGTGTCTGTGCCTGCAAGGATGGGGCACCTGTGTGAGCTGGGGAGAGGCCAGGGCTGCAGAGGGGGGATGTTGTTGGCAGCTCCATCAGGACGCTCTGGGACGCTGCCCTGGGCTGTGCAGTGCACTGGGGATGGATCAGCCCCTGCTCTGCTGCTCCTTCCCGTCTGCCCCAGGGCCCTTGCAGAGCCCCAGCCATGCTGTTTGCCCCCAGCCTGCCCACGGCCAGCCTGGGGCTGCTCATGGGGGTTTCTGTGCTGAGCATTGGCCTGGCCATGTTCTTGAGAGAGCCTGGGCAAGGAGCCTGGAGCCCCCAGGGCCTGGCCTGAGGCGTCAGCGCTGCCCCAGCAGTGCCCATGGCCTGTCCCTGCTGCAGCCCCGGCACTGCCACCCCCAGGGCTGTGCCCGGCCCCGAGAGCACTCAGGCCCTGCAGCAACACCAGGGCCACCAGGGCAGCGGGGCAGGGCCACGGCAGCAGCACTGGCAACACCAAGTGCTGCTGCTGCTGCTGGACACAGCTGCTGTGCCAGCACTGACCTGCCCCCAGCTCTGCACACAGACGTTGCTGCTGCAGCTCCAGAGAAGGCAACAAAAGGGCATCTCTGCAGAAACTCCGCTGGGAGATCCTTTAGTTCCTTTAAAGCCACCAAGAGTGCAGCCCCTCATTGACACAGGCTATGGCCACCGGAAGGTGGAGAGAAACAAAATGAGAAATGGCAAAAAAATGACCTTTCTTTTCTGGACAATATGAAAAAAGTAAACAAAGAAAAGAACCTCCAAAATGAAACCAAAGAGAAGTATCAAACATTACTTTTATTACAACTGATTTGCAGAAATTGTCCAGAAACTAAATTATCTATGTAACAAGGAATGACATTCCTTAGTGGAATATATTATAAAAGTAAACATGTAAAAGAAACTGTAAAATGAAACAAACGAAGTCACAATGATGACTTTTATTCCAAACGTTTGCATAAATTGCCTATCAGTTTAATGTTTCTGAAAGCATCCAGTCATCAGTCCCCACACCACAGCCTTGAGCTGCTGGTTCCTCAGGCTGTAGATGATGGGGTTCATGGCTGGAGGCACCACCGAGTACAGAACTGACACTGACAGATCCAGAGATGGGGAGGAGATGGAGGGAGGCTTCAGATAGGCAAACATGAGAGTGCTGAGGAACAGGGAGACCACAACCAGGTGAGGGAGGCAGGTGGAAAAGGCTTTGTGCCGTCCCTGCTCAGAGGGGATCCTCAGCACAGCCCTGAAGATCTGCACATAGGAGAAAACAATGAACACAAAACAACCAAGTCCTAAAGAGGCACTTAAAGCAATGAGCCCAAATTCCCTGAGGGATTTGGAGTCTGAGCAGGAGATCTTGAGGATCGGGGGGCACATCACAGAAGAACTGTCCCAGGGCATTGCCATGGCACAGGGACAGGGAAAATGTATTGGCCGTGTGCACGAGAGCAGTGAGAAATGCACTGGCCCAGGCAGCTGCTGCCATGTGGGCACAAGCTCTGCTGCCCAGGAGGGTCCCGTAGTGCAGGGGTTTGCAGATGGACACGTAGCGGTCGTAGCACATGACAGTCAGGAGAAAATATTCTGCTGAGATGAAGAAGAGAAAGAAAAAGAGCTGAGCAGCACATCCAGTGTAGGAGATGTCCCTGGTGTCCCAGAGGGAATTGTGCATGGCTTTGGGGACAGTGGTGCAGATGGAGCCCAGGTCGCTGAGGGCCAGGTTGAGCAGGAAGAAGAACATGGGCGTGTGCAGGTGCTGGCCGCAGGCTACGGCGCTGATGATGAGGCCGTTGCCCAGGAGGGCAGCCAGGGAGATGCCCAGCAAGAGGCAGAAGTGCAGGAGCTGCAGCTGCCGCGTGTCTGCCAATGCCAGCAGGAGGAAGTGCCTGATGGAGCTGCTGTTGGACATTTGCTGTGGCTGCAAATGGAGACCTGTTCATGGATAAAGCACAGTGAAGAGTTAGAGCAGATACCTGTAACCAAAATCAAAGCCATTTCTCATATGCATTTCTGTCATGCACATGGACATGCTTCTGTGTTTAAGAGTTCTGAGGGTTTTTGTAAGTTTCCCTGTATCTCTCCTACAGTCCCTGATAACCAGAAATGGTCAGCATTTCTGCTGCCCCCAGAGCAAGTTCTGTGAGGCAAAGTGTTGAGTGGAGAGTGAGAGGAGATGATTTGTCATTCTTACATGCTCAGAGTTTCTCTGGGCTTTAACTTTGCTCAGGTGGAGGGGGATCACTTTCCTATGTTTTCCCTAAAATGTCACCAGGCACTGCTGAGAACAGATCAGTGCACCCCAGCCCAGCTCCACATTTGTAGCCAAGGACTCACGTTTGCTCATTTCACCAACCCAGCAGCATTTTCAGTGTCACAACACCTCTGCCTTTCCCCATCAATCTTACAACTCAGAGATGCTCTAGGACAGGTTTGCATCCTGGATTGAAGTTCCCAGCTTGGACTGAAATCTCAGGAAGACTCCCAAGTGTCCTTATGATGGCATTGGATGGAGGGAGATGCAGCTCCTTCCCTGGCTGCACTGACAGCATTGCCCAGAGCCGGGCCCTGGGGACAGCGTCACCCTGAGCCAGCTGTGCCCCCTGCCAGAGCCCCCAGGGCTGGGCAGCTGCTCCCAGCCCTGTGCTCTGCAGAGGGAACTGGGCCCGGGGCTGCAGAGCTGCCCCACGGCTCTGCTGCAGCTCTGCCTGCACAGGAGGGGCTGCACGCCTTGGAGCCCCGGCCCTGAGGGCAGAGGCTTGGCTGGGGGACAGGAGGGAGGGGGCTTGTTCAGAGAGAGGGGCTGCACTGCAGGGGATCCTGTGGGCATCTCTAAACTCTCCCTGCCACAGCATTGCTGGGTTTTGCTTTCTCTCATTGCCTGATCTTCTCTCTGCTTTCAGGAGATTTTCCTCCTGCAGGTGTTTCCCTGTGCCTGATCTCTCTGTGCCAGCACTCACAGACCCCAAATCTCTGTGCAGTGTCCTTGGCCCTACAGAACCCTGCCTGTTTGCAGAGCACTGGCTGGGGCAGGTTCTGTTTGCAGCTTGGAGAAAGGACAGCTCAGACTGAGCCTGATGGGTCCAGCAAAACTGATGCTGGTGCTGTCCATGGGCAGAGTGGCTGAAAGCACATTAAGGATCTCCTGTGAACCTATTAATCACTAAAAGTAACAGTTTGGATGTCTTGGGCACTTGTCAAAATTAATAATTAATAATGCATAATCACCCTTTAATATTTATCTCCCGTCCCTGCAATTCTCCAATAGTAGGAAACCGAATACAAAGTCTCAGGAAATTTCCTCATTTTTGTCAAAATCCTTGTCTTGGAAATATTCAATGACTGATCAGAATCCCTCAGCATGTCAGAGCTTCATAAGAATTTCATCTCCCCTGATCCAGAAATACCCAGAGTTGTACTCACAGAGTCTGTAGGCATTGGGATGTTCCAGCTGTAGGAGATCAATCCAGGAGCTGCAGCTGCATTGTCCTGCAGCCAGAGGTTCCTGTGCCAAGGGCTGGCAGTGATTGTGCCCCAGGCACTTCTCAGCACCTTCCCAGCCCTGACTGATTGAAGCTCTCTGTGCCTCTGTGCTGTGCCCGGGCTGGCTGCAGGCAGTGCCCCAGCCCTGCTGGGCTGGAGAAGAGCTGCTCATCAAGAGAAATGTGCTTTTGAAGCTTTGCTTGGTTACCAGGAGCTGCCTCTGTGCCAGGAGCCCAGCCCAGCTCAGCAGCACAGACACAGCACAAGGACTTTAATGAGCCTCTGGGGCTTTGTGCTCAGGCCCTGAACATCAGGCCCTGAGAGGGAGCTGAAGAAACCTCTCCAGAGCTCCAAGTCAGAATCCAACTCCAAAGTTTCTTGGACTTTTAATGGGTCCCACTGAGGGACACGACTGAGAAAGTGTCCCCAGGCCCCAGGCAGAGCAGAGAACTGCAGGCAGTGATGACAGGTGGGGACAAAGAGAATCCAAGTCTTGGTGCCCTGGGGCACAGCAGGGTCTGTGCCACCAAGGGCTGGGAGGAGACACCTTGTCCTGAGGCCCTGGGCCTCCTGGCACAGCCCCAGCCAGGCTGGGCACTGCCAGCCCCTTGTCCTGCCCTCAGCATCCCCCCTAGCCCACATCCCAGTGGCCTCAAGGATCTGCTGGAAGGAGTCCCTGGGGAGCCTTGCTCAGCAATGGCCCTGGGGGCTCCTGAATGCTCCCTGCAGGGACTGCAGGTTTTTCAAAGGACTTTGGGTTTGGCTTTTGCCTTGGAGTCTCTAAGAGGTCTCTGCGATCATGGCCTCCAATTATCTGTTGTAATTAGTCCCTGGAGAGGCTTTGTCAGTAACAACACTCAGTGGGGCTCATTAATACTTCAGGGTACTTATATTTTTTAAGCTATTTGGTGCTTGCCTTTTGATACAGACTCTATGAGAAAGATTATGCAGTCACAGCCTCCAGTTATCTGCTTTAATTAGTCCCTTGAGAGCCTCTATCAGTAATGACACTCAGTGGGTCATTAATGCTTTAAAGTACTTCAGTTATTTTAAGGTATTTGGTGTTTCCCTTTTGATACAGACTCTGTGAGAGGTTTGTGCAATCATGGCCCCAATTATCTGCTTTAATGAGTCCCTTGAGAGCTTTGTACTGACACTCAGTGGGGCTCATTAATGCTTTGAGATACTCAAGGTTTTTAAGGTCCTTTGGATTTTTCTTTCCACTCTGAATCTCTGAGAGGTTTTTTGTGCCATCCTGGCCTCCAATTCTCTCCTCCAAGGAGTCCATGGGCAGCCTGTGTTGGGGATGGACCTCAGTGGGTCCCATTCATGCTTTGAGACGCTTTGAGTTTTTCCTCTGACTTTGACTCCTGTAAAGGTTTGTGCAATCTCCTCTCAGGCCCTGAGGTTCAAGGGTTCAGCTCCAAATGCACCACGGGGCTCATTAGAATCGAGCAAGTCCTGACAAACCATGGCTCTGCCTTGATTTCTCTCTGGTCTAATGTAGTTCAGCAGGAAGATTTCCTTTTACACTTATGGAGAAATATTTCAACGAGCTTCCAAGAAATATGTATTCCTATCCTAAAGGGTGTCTTTTATTGCTGTTCTTATTATACCAGAGGTGATTGCAGCATTCCACGATTGATATTGATCCAGTGTCTCTCCTGAGGAGGTCTGGCCAGCTCAGTCAAGTTGTACCTTGGAGCTGACCCAGTGTGGATAACACTGCTTCACATTCCCCAACCCCATGTGAGAAACGATTTTCACTTTTGAAAATATAAATGGTTTATTAAGACCTTATCAAAATACAACAGAAGACTGAATAAAGAAAAGAATACAGCACCAGGAGCAAAGGATTCCATCGCTGCGTGCTCATCTACAATATGGATGTTCTGTCTTTTATACCTCTAGCCCCTCCCAAAGTCTTGTCAATCGGCTCCTTCTTCACTGTCCAGTGGTGGAGATCACTGTCTCAGACCTTGATTGGAGGTCAGGTGCTGCCATAGTAACAAGCCAACCCTCCCAAATGCCCCGACCACTGAGGCCATCCTGTGACAGCAATGCAAGGGGGAGGGGAAAGATAACTATACATCCACAAAACTTCTCTTAACATATATTTATTATTCACCCCTTAATTGTGAGAGTCAACCATAGGATTACTAATCTATAACAAGCCCTCCTTTTCTTTTTTTGTAAGTCATTATGCTCAAACAATTAAGTCAAAAATTTTCTCTCTCTCTTGAATGAGTCATACCAGCATATGTTGATGTGGGCAAGGTGAGACAGAGTAAAAATTGTCCAGAGTAGAAATCCATTTTGATTTAGGTGAAATGTTCATTTTTAAGTCTGTGTAGCCTGACTGCAAGGCCTAGGCTCAAGGGAAACTGCTTCAATGAAGGACAGAGATAAGGTGGGGGGAGACAGAGGATGATAAAGAGAGACAGAGACTGCTGTGAAAGCAGGTCAGCCTGACCTAGGAACTCTTTCTGATAAAGAACAACTAGCGGCAAATGTCACGTGAAATTCGTAAAAATGAATATGTATTAGCCTATTGTGAAACTGTATGCGTATATATTTGAGAGGAGGATAAAAAGGGACCTGAAGTTCCCAGAGGTACGCATGTCTTTTAAGGAGAGTAATCTCTGCATGCATGCAGCGCTGTAATAATAAACATACTGGCTTTACAACTTTCACAAAGTTGTGGAGTTTTTTGGCTATCTCCACAAAACAAAGGGCCGTGGGAACAGGAGAAAAAGTCTCAGGTTTTCCTTAGACACACTTATTTGGAATGGACAAAAGGGCATCCCAGAGGTCCAGTATGGCTTTGACTCCCATCTACCGTGCCTATGTGGCTTCTACCCATAGTCAGTGTATCTTAGGGGTGAGTACAGAGGCCAACTTGGTCCTGCCCTCCAGTCCCTGTTTTATTAAAAGACAACTGAGGAATTATAGAGGTCTGGTATAGCCTTTTTTCCCTACCTTCCCATTCCTACGGGGTTGCTACCCACAGCAGCGCTATGGACCCTTCTTGGGAGCAAACAAAGGGGCCAACCCAGACTTGCCCTCCTTCCTTTGCCTTATTTTCTTAAAGAAGCTGTCCCATTGCCTTTTACGGTCTCTTGTGTACTTCCAGTCAACAGTTGCTGGTAATTCTGACCCATGAAAACAGGAAGACAGTTCTCAAGCTGGTTGGTGGAAGCTTGGCTCTACCTTTTGGGCATCTTGGTGTTTTCCTGGTTGTCTTTCAGTCTCTGCTTGAGAGTCAATCTCGTTTCACCCAGCCTGGATGTTACAGTCCATTCTTTGTGTTCTTCTACTGGGCCTTTGACTCTGTTGCCATGAGTCCATCCCCACTCTGCAGTTCGCACGGCCGATTTGGTGGTGAGCAGTACCTGAAAGGGACCTTCCCACTGAGGAGTTATAGGCTGATCTCTCCATGACTTAATCATCACCCAATCCCCAGGATTAATATTATGGATTCTGAAATCCAGGGTGGTAGTTTCAGGAATTGCCCCGTTATGTCTTAGCCCTTCTAAGGTTTGTGCTATAGACATCACTTATTTCTTGGCATTGGCTTCCCCTTCCTCATAGGTGGCACCTTCTGGGGTGAGGTCAGGAAGGGTAACCCAAACATCATTTCGTGGGCTGACACCCCCAGATCTGACTGGGGTTGGGTTCTAATTGTTAATAAGGCCAAAGGGAGACATTTTATCCATGACATTCGGGTTTCAATCATGAGCTTAACTAGAGCTCTTTTAAGAGTTTGATTCATTCTCTCAACCCTACTGGAACGCTGTGGATGACATGGAGTTGTAATTCCCATTTTACTCCCAGGGCTTGAACAACTTTCTGCAATATCTCCGATGTGAAATGAGTTCCCCAGTCTGAATCAATCCTGTTTACCATCCCATATTGGGGAATGGTTGATTCTAGAAGTGTTTTACTCACAACATTGGCATTGGCTTTCACAGTGGGTACCGCCTGTACCCAATGAGTCACCTGATCTACTATCACGAGCAAGAATTTCCACTGTTGTATGTTGCCTCCCATCTGCTAATCTCCACTTCCCTTTGGTATCTTTCTTGCCCCTGTTTTAAGGAGTTCTTCCTCTTCTGTCCTACTGAATACAGAACTTTTTGCATTTTGCTCATAGCTGTTAATACCATCATTAGTTTTTCTGTCTCTGATTCAGTTGCATTTTTAGCTTCTAAATTGGCTAAATTGTTCCCTTGCACCTCCTGAGTCGCCCATTTTGATGTCTTTTAACATATACCACCGCTACTTCCTCTGGCAATTGTAAGGTTTCTAATGCCTCTAAAACAAGTTTTTCATGAATCAGTCCCTTTGAATTGAATAGCCCCCTCTCTTCCCAATTTTTTTCCAAAGCTATGCACTACTCCAAAAGCGTATTTTGAGTCTGTATCTATGGTTCCCCTTTTCTGTGCTAATATTTCCAGAGCTCCCTTTAGGACGTACAACTCACACCTTGGGCTGACCAGTTGGAAGGTAAATTTCTCTTTTCTATGGCTACCAACCCTTCATGCATTATAGCGTACCCCAATACCCTGTGCCCCTTTATTACCCATGAAGATCCACTGAGTACAATCTTTTCACACCTGGAGTGGTTGGTCTGTTAGTCCTCCTTACTTTAGTTTGATAGTTTATAACCTCTAGGCAATTATGTATTAGTTCCCCAACTGGTTCTCCATACAAAAACGGGGTAGGTTGAGTTGGTTACTCATGATTAGCTCTAAGTCATTATCTATTAAGATGGCTTCATACTTTAGGGCTCAGGAATCAGTGAGCCATTTCTCAGCCTTTTGGCTCAGGATACTCCTTACTGAGTTAGGGATAGATATCTTCAATTTTCCCCCAAAAGCTTAATTTTTTGCTTTCTGCTACGAGTAGGGCAGTCACTGCCACAGCCTGAATGCAGGTTGGCCACCTCTGGCTGACAGGGTCTAGCAGTTTTGATAAACAGGTCACAGGTTTCCTGGATCCTCCCCAGTCCTGGGCTTATACTCCATATGCTACCCGTTTTTCTATATTCACAAACAGATAGAAGGGTTTGTCTAAGGCAGGAAGACTCAGTGCTGGTGCACTGACTAATTTTTGCTTTAAAGCTTCAAACTTTTGTTCATCGTCTTTTTCCCACCTAATCACTTCAATTAACTTTTCATACAAGAACTTGACAGCCTGCGTGTATCCTTCAATCCACAGCCTACAATATCCCAACAGGCCTGAAATCCTTCTGACTTCCCTCTTAGTTTTTGGCCATGGGAGTGAGACTATCCCCGTAATTCTCTCAGGGTTCAGCCACCAGCTCTCTTGACAAATCACATGTCCTAGGTATTTTACTTCCCTCTCTACAAATTGGAGCTTCCCTTTTGAGACCTGAAGTCCTTGGTCCCTCAGAAAATTTAACAACACTATGGTGGATTCCTGAACTTCTTTTTCTTCCCATTCTGAGAAAAGCAAATAATTTACATATTGGATGAGCTTTATCTCAGGTTTAATGGAGAAGAGTTGTGTTCTCCTAGGGCTTGACCACACAGGTTTGGGGATTCGGAAAACCCTTGGGGTAGCCTAGTCCACCAAAGCTGTTGCTTCCTCCCAGAATTGGGATCCTCCCATTCAAATGCAAATATATCCCACTTTCCACTGCCAGTGGAAAAAAAAGCATCTTTTAGGTCTATCACACTAAACCACTGGTGTGCTGGGGGGATATTACTCAGCGCTGTATAGGAGTTAGGCACTACTGGGCATCAATTCACAGCTCTTTTGTTTACTTCTCTCAAATCTTGGACAAGTCTGTAAGTCCCATCTGACTTCTTTACTGGTAATATGGGTGTATTATGGGGGACATACACGGTTCTAAGGTCCTGTCCTCAAGTAGGTCCTGGATCAGCGGCTGCAGTCCTTGTCTCCCCTCCAGGGAGAGTGGATATTGTCGTACCCAGACTGGATAGCTGTCATCAATTAATTTTATTACTATAGGTTTCATGTTCAATTTGCCTCAATTTTTCGTTTTTTCCCACACCATCGCATGAATTTTTTACTTATCTTCTTCCCTTAATTGGAGAAGCTTAACCACCATTTTCCCTTTCTCTGGGAGCACTCCAATGTCAAACTGTGTCAAACTGCATCTGTAAATCCCATCCTAACAAATTTCACCCTGCTTCTGGAACTAATAGAACATCCCCAATTCCTATTTTATTTGTTCCTTCAAACTTTATTTGCTTTATAACTGAGGCCTTGAACCCTTCCCCTTTAGCACCTACTACTTGCACAGTATCTTGACCCTTCTTGCACCTTTTCGGGATTCTACAAACACAAGTTCTTTCAGCCCCTGTGTCGACTAAGAATTCAAATTCTTCCTCATGGGGATCTATTTTTAAAGTTTTCAAGGGCTCCTGATGGTGTTCTGTCCCCAGGAGGTTGAGCCCCTGACACCCCTAATCTTCTGCTTCTCCATTTTTCTCAGTCTCATAGACCCTCAGCTCCTTTTCCCTCTGGAGGCAATTCTTTCTGATATGCCCACTCTCTTTACAGTAAAATCAAACTGGTCCTAGGTGTCCTTGTTTCCCAAACTCTCTTTTCTGTGTCCAGGCCTGGGGGCCTTTATCCCCCCTCCATCTATCTTCCTGCACTTGGAATCCCCCTGCCTTACCTGAGTTGTTCTTCACGTGCTGGTTTCCTTCCCTAATGGCAGTTGCCATTACCTTGGCTTTTGCCTTGGCCATCTCTTTGTCCCTTTTACATATACTTTCTGTGCTTCCCTTAAAATAAAAGAACTCCTTTCTTGCCAATCATCTAACTTTTCTACTTTCTCCGTATATCTGGTCAGGTGTGAGTGACAAAATTTATCTTTAGTAAGATCTGTCCGGCCACCTGTCAGGGTCAACTCCTGAATATTGCCTCATTTTTCCTCAACCTTTTGTAACCACTCTGTTGGGGTTTCTTCCCTTTCTCTCTGCTACTCATCAAAAGCCCTTACAGGCTTTTTGATTACATGGAGCTGCCTCATTGATACCTTTCATAATCAATGTTCTATATTCCTCCATGTCTTGGCTTCCCTCAGTGCTGTTGTGGTACCAGGTGGGGCACACTATGGGCATTTTCAGATCCACAGGAGGTCCTTGTGCACAGGGCCCTTTCCCATATTCGTATCCCAGCTCCTGGATCATCTGTCTTTCCTCTGGTGTGAACAACACAGTCATTATTGATGCATTTCCTCCCATGTGTAAATCCTGGGCCCCAGACACTGGTCTAGCTGCTCCGCTAGCCTGAGGGTGTCCTCCAACACTCCTTTTAATTCCCTTTTAAACATTCTCACGTCAGAGGAACTGAGAGGTACAGTTACCCTCAGGGGGTACA